>LBNU01008101.1:90405-115244 GCA_014162995.1 Artemisia annua
GATCAATTCAAAAGTGCCAACTCTTCCCGCATATGCAAATTTCTGAAAACATTCATAAGCATATGTGGAGGGGAGCCTTTCATAAGAAATCCAAAACCTCAAAGTGTTAACAAAAACGTTATAATCATAAACACTTTGAGAGATTTTCAATGATTTGGTTCAAAGGCATCAATAGGATAGTCATGGAGTTACAAGGTGACTAAGGATAGGAATTACCGTCCTATGATCCGTCAGAACCGGAGGGATCTACCCAAGGACATCACCAATAGTTAGAAATTAGAAGTCCTTAGGCATGATATAACAAAAGGAGAAAAGAATGAAAGGAGAAAGAAGGGGTTGAAGAATTAAAAAGAAAATGAATGAAAAGGGTGAAAAGAAATAGCCCTCCATTTTATCAACCTTAGGTTAGACACCGGGTTCAATTCATATGCTACTGGTCATTGCTAAGGCGACACCGGTATTGAAGATAAAGACGTCATGGACCCAGTGACGCAATGCACCTAAACCTTCTTAGCCACTCAGGAATCTCTCAAAAGATGTTTGTTTCATTCTCACGGGGAACCAGTGTAATCTATCGATTGTCTATTAGAGATGGTTGATATTGAAACAGGAGGCCCTCTGCTCCATGCCTCCGCATAGGAAACTAAATGTGGACTTATCGAGTCTAGAGCCACGAGATAACATAAAAGATCTCTTAGGAACACACAATATTTCTACACTAAGTGTCTTGCATCATTGGACACTAAGTGTAAATTATCGAGTCCTTCACAGATCTTAGCAATCTGCCTTGAACGTTTATGAGGGATTTACTTATGTATTTCTCGAATGATTGAACGGAAATCCTGCCAAGGTCAACATCAAACAACCCTGACAGCAGGTCACTTCGGTGATTCCTTGTGGATTACGCTTAGTGTGTTCGATGGTTTCAAACGGTCTACCGTCGTGGGGTGATCTCCAGCGACTCACCTAATCGTGGGTGTACTTATGTATGTCTGTGTAAGCCCTCTAGGGGGTATCCGATTAGGAACGGCCTTGGTAAGGATTAGAAGGAGTCTTCACACTATGTTGTTGACAAATTCTAATTCCGAACCTTTAAGTACCAGATGTATTATTGCTAACTGTTTCAATGCAGGTACAACCACCATCCTGAACAACAGCTTCCACATGCTCATCTTGCAATCCTTCACCCAAATATGGAAACTCTCATGGAAATGTTTCGAAGGCAACATTTAATCAAAGGATGAAATCCATTTCAGCCAATAAGGATCTACGACGTGATGACACATCTAAGCAAAGCAACGTTCAAAAAAGATGTCTACGTCTAGCACTAGAATCTTTATCATGAAAAGAGGCGCACCAACGGAAGCAACAGTTTCAAATGTCAAAGATGTATGAGCATGTCAGAAAGATGCAGATCCACTGGAGTCTAAGAGAGTGACGAATGGCGGATTACGACATCAATTGATCACTACCACATCATCAATGACAAAGAACAAAGAATGATGAATCATTTCTACTAATCATATTTTTGAAGACGTCTAAAGCTATGAAAGTCAACTACTAAAGTCGAAAGACAAGGACGTCAAGCAACCTAAAATGACCGTGACGAATATCACTCCTTCATAACCGATCCTTAAGGGGAGATTGTTAGGATCTAAGTTTATCAATATTTTTCAAGTCTCGGTTATTTCAGAACATGTAATAGGTTGCTAGTTTACTTAAGTTATTCATGTAAACGTGTAGAGTCCAAATACACGTCCAATGGCTTGAAGCCCACATTTAGAACATGATAGGGAGGATAGGAGTGTTGCCCTACTCCTCACCTATAAATAGAACTCTATGTAAACATTATCTCTTGTTGGTTATTTCATTATCTTAAGAAAACTCTTGCACTTTTACCTTTCATATTGATCTAATCAACCAAACTCTATTTCTGATCTTATTTCTATACTTGTGTTTATAATATGGTGACCTAACAGAAAAGCTACTTAAAGCCTACGAAGATGTGTTCGCATGGAAGTATTCAGACATAACAGGGGTTCCGAAGTCACTCACAATCGACAACAAGTCTTTTAACATGGAACACAAGCTTAATGAGTTCAAACACATTAAGCCGACTAAATAGAAGCCCCGTAATGTGACACCTGAATGGAGCATGGCCATTCGTAAAGAGGTTGGCAAGCTCATAGAGGCGGGCATACTCAGAAAGGTAGAAAATCCACCATGGGTTACTAATCCATTTGCAATCAAACAAAGGAACGAAGGGTGGAAGATACGGGTAAACTTCGAAGACGTTAATAAGGCTTGCCCAAAAGAAGGCTACCCTTCGACAGGAAAGCGGCAATCATCGTCTGAGTTTCGCTGGAAATGCTTCCTCAACGCGGACAAGGGATGTCATCAAATACAGATGGCAAAAGAAGACGAAGAAAAAACAGCCTTCCATGTAGGCAAAAGTACCTACTGTTTCAAAAGGGAACCTTTCGGTTTAAAGAACACTGACTACCTACCACCAGTTGATAAGAAGGGCTTTCGAAAAACAGATAGGGAGGAACCTGGAAGTTTGTGAGGGATACCTGGTCACACAAAGCAAAACAAGGGAAGACCTACTCTACGATGTCGAAGAAACCTTTGTGCAGTTGAGAAGAATCAACCTGAAGCTAAATCCAAGAATCTGCTCCTTCGGCATTGAAAAAGAGCAGTCGAACGAGCACCCACTCGCAAAATGAAGGATCCAGGCTGACTTAATCAAAGAAAAAATTACCTTGAAGGTGCAAACTCAAAAATCACCGGGGAGGGCTCATAGTCTAGAAGATAGGCTGGAAACACTCAGAGAGTTTTTATCGAAGGGTGTCGGCAGGTCTTCATCATTCTTCAAAGCTCGTAATAAGGGCATCAATGAAGTATCCTATCAATGGAGCATGGAAGCCGAAACGGCCTTCCAAAGGTGGAAGGAATGCATGGAAATCTTGCCAACGGTTACAACTCCAGCCAGAGGTGAAATTTTGTTCCTACATCTAGCAACACCCTTCGATGGAGTTAGTGCAATACTCTTTGCAGAAAAAAGAAACGTACAGATACCAATATACTTCGTCAGTAGGGTCTTACAAGGAATTGAGCAGAGCTATGTGGTGTAAGAAAGACTTATCTTGGCCCTGGTTCATGCCACAAGACGACTTCGAAGGTATTTCAAGGACCACCCCATCAGGGTACTCACCGATTAACCAATCGAATGGGCATTCCTAAAGCCATATAGACCACGGAGAATGGCCAAGTAGGCTATGGAGTTGGAAGAGTATGATATAGAGTACGGGATGGATAACTTTGTCGAAGGCCAGACCCGCGTACCTACTGAATTAGGCGAATCAAGTATGTCTTCTAACAAAGGAACCTTCAAGGCTAAACGAGAAGAAAAACCCCACTTAGGTGATTTAAAGATGTATATAACCTCGCCCAATCCAAAAGAAGACAAACGCCTCCTTGAACCTAGTTTTAAATCTGAGATTGAGCAGAAAGCCTCAACAGAATGACCTAGGTCTGTCACAAGAGTAACAACCTTTTGTTCTTGAAGACTCAAAGTTCGTAGCAAAAAGGAAGATGGTGATCTACTACCCGTTTAAGTTTCAAGCATAATAAACGAAGGATCCTTCTTATATCTACCTGAAGAAGGATATATGTCGCGGGCTAAAGACTACAGTAACCAGGTCTACATGCTAGCAACACTCCTCTAACATACAGATGGATTGACATACCCTTCGTAAGTTTTAATGCAAGATTTGCAATTAGATGATTTTCAATTCATGTATTGATTTCTTCTCACAATGCGAAAGAAGCATTAATGGTAGGTGTCTTAGTTTTCATTTCTTAAAATGATGTAATCCTCCCTACCCAATTAATGATATGACATATTTCCTCGAAATCTCTTGTTTTGTTTCATACAACAAAGATTTTAGCAACCAAGTTAATAAAGTTCAATGTTCAAAGAATGTATCAAGATACCCTTTTCTTGAATAACATCCCATACAATTCACATTAACTTTCCTAAGTGTCAGGGTATTCGAAGCCCTCTGCACTAAAAGGATAAAGATGGACAGGGTCGCGACCCTCCGTCAGCAGTCAAATTATACGATTGCCAAAAACTCTTGGTTGAGAATACAAAAAATAAGGGTACTTACTATAACCCTAAAATGTATAATAATGTCTATTAACAACGTTAAAAAACTCATAGTAGCAAAAGCAGGATATACTTCCCTTATCCATTAGAAACTATGCTAACACCTGTAGCATATGAAGTACCTGCATCAACATGATATATAGAAATTGTCTTGGCCGAAGCCTCACAAACACAGAAGCATAGAAATTGTTCAGAAGTAGGCCATAACCTACGAAGGACAAATTGTTAATCGTTCTAAGGGTACACACCACCTTTGAGGCCAAATTACTGAAACAGTGCAGCCTTCATTCTTCACGGGGAGACTTTGGACTTCCCTGAGTAACTGGGGATGGAGGCTTCTCAGGACTTGCCTTGGAAGGGGAGGAAGGTTCCTCAACATCTGTCTTGTTACCAAGAGAGGGAGGCTGCACCACGAATTCTTTGTTCAACGGGGACAGAGGCTTCTCAGAAGTGGTCTTCACTGATGGAGGCTTGACAGGGGTAACCTTTTTGCTTGAAGAAGGAGGTTGTGCCCTTCGAGGTTTCTTAGCAAGGAGTGCATCAACGGAAGCTGTTGGGTCTTTGGTTGCCTCATGGAGGAAGGGGTACTCTGCTGTAGCTAGGGCATTCCTGGCATTATCACTCCCTCTCATGAGTAGAGCGGTAGTAAGGCACTTTTGATAGGTCCACAGGCTTACCGGTCGCAGCAATTTCCTCAAGCGTTGTGCATTTCCCATGATACATTGCAGCATTAACCAAATCTGCAATCATTTTCCCAACCTCATCACTATGGTACAACTCCATAGCGATATACGGAACAACCTTCGACACAACCGCAGCTCTATCTTTCTTTAAAGCCTTGTGTTGACGCTTTAACCCATCAAGTTCTTCTCGAAGCTTGATCTCTTTCTCTTTGAGCTTCGTCCTCTCTGACTCCAGACCTTCGCACTTGGACTCTAGCGTAGCAATTTCCTCCTTGTACTTCCCAATCTTTGCCTCCTCCAAGCGAAGCATCTTACATTCTGACCGTGTGTCCTTGAGCTTCTTTTCCAGACCCTGGATGTCAGCTCGCAGGTCCTGAACCAAAGGGTTCTTCTCAATCTCCTCCATGCAAGTTCCTGATCTTTTTTCTTTTCCTTGGCAAGAATGGCATCCATCTTTTCACGAGCACCCTTCACTGTATGGATTAGATCCCTCGTACGATCATTCAAATGATTATCCAGAACTGCTTGCCTCGTGTAACTCTTATCGTGAAGCAATGTTCTNTAACTCAGTTTAATGTTAGTGAGAATTCTAATTAGGATTCCTCTGAACATCTTCGTGTTTTTTTCATAACAACAAAGATTTTAGCAACCAAGTTAATAAAGTGTCAATGTTCAAAAATGTATCAAGACCTTCGTCTTGATAAACATCCATAATTCACTTACTTTCTACAGTGTCAGGGTATTCGAAAGCCTCTTGCACTAAACAGGATAAAGATGGACGTTGGCGCGACCCTCCGTCAGCAGTCAGTTATACGATTCGCCAAACAAACTCTTGCGTTGAGAATACAAAAAAAGGGTAACTTACTATAACCCGTAAAATGTATAAATAAGTCTATTAACCAACCGTTAAGAAAACTCATAGTAGCAAAAGCAGGAATACTTCCTATATCCATTAGAAACTAATGCTAACACCTGTAGCATATGAAGTACCTGCCATCAACACTGAGATATAAGAAAATTTCTTGCCGAAGCCCTCACAAACACGAAGCATAGAAATTGTTCAGAAGTAGGCCATACCTACGAAAGGACAAATTGGTTTAATCGTTCTAAGGCGTAACACACCACCTTTGGAGCACAAATTACTGGAAACAGTGCAGCTCTCTTCACGGGGGAGACTTTGGACTTCACTGAGTAATCCTGGGGATGGAGGCGGGATTTCTAGGACTGCCTTGGAAGGGAGGAAGGTCACTCACATCTTGTCTTGTTACCAAGAGAGGGAGGCCGACCACAATTTTTGTTTCAACTGGGACAGAGGCTTCTCAGAAGTGGTCTTCACTGATGAAGGCTTGACAGGGAGTAACCTTTTTGCTTGAGAAGGAGGTTGCTGCCCTCGAGGTTTCTTAGCAAGGAGTGCATCAACGGAAGCTGTTGGGTCTTTGTTGCCCATGCCGAGAAGGGGTACTCTGCTGTAGTAGGCATTACCTGGCATTATTCAACTCCCTCTCATGAGTAGAGCGGTAGTAAGGCACTTTTGATAGGTCCACAGGCTTACCGGTCGCAGCAATTTCCTCAAGCGTTGTGCATTTCCCATGATACATTGCAGCATTAACCAAATCTGCAATCATTTTCCCAACCTCATCACTATGGTACAACTCCATAGCGATATACGGAACAACCTTCGACACAACCGCAGCTCTATCTTTCTTTAAAGCCTTGTGTTGACGCTTTAACCCATCAAGTTCTTCTCGAAGCTTGATCTCTTTCTCTTTGAGCTTCGTCCTCTCTGACTCCAGACCTTCACACTTAGACTCTAGCGTAGCAATTTCCTCCTTGTACTCCCCAATCTTTGCCTCCTCTAAGCGAAGCCTCTTACATTCTGACCGTGTGTCCTTGAGCTTCTTTTCCAGACCCTGGATGTCAGCTCACAGGTCCTGAACCAAAGGGTTCTTCTCAATCTCCTCCATGCAAGTTCCTGATCTTTTTTCTTTTCCTTGGCAAGAATGGCATCCATCTTTTCACGAGCACCCTTCACTGTATGGATTAGATCCCTCGTACGATCATTCAAATGATTATCCAGAACTGCTTGCCTCGTGTAACTCTTATCGTGAAGCAATGTTCTGAAAGGCTCAAGGCGCACTAAGGCGCAAGGGGGTCAAAGAGCCTCGAGTCGAGGCGCAAACCAAGGCGCGAGATTCATAAATATGAGGCGCACTATACATTTAGGTTTTTTATAACATATGTGACAACTTATGCAACTTAAATTACATAAAAATATCAATATTCAATGCATAATACCACTTAATAGTTATTACATCTAACAAAGCTTGCATTTAAACCCAAAATATCAAGCAAGCAACATATCAGAATCCATGAACTACCCTAAATCCCTGAATATACATTACAATATATGAGTTTATGACTTATAAAATTTAACAAATTACCATGTATCTCTATCAACTATTAACAGCAAAAAATCTATAGTTGTTTGGTAACACTTAACACTAAAGAAACAACATTTGTGTCTGTTAATAAGCTACTATTCTTAGACATTATATTACAAAAAATATATATGTCTTTGTTGATTGTGTGTTTTAGTTCTTTTCTAAAATATTAGGGTTATTAGGTACTTTATAACTTAAATGGCCCAATGTATATAACATGTAAGCCCAAAATGTATCTTACTATTAAGAAAAAAGGCCAAAACCCCGTTACATCTTCTAGGTGCAAAAATCCCCAAGGCGCAAAAGCGCAAAAATCCCCAAGGCGCTACGATTTATACGGGATTCATGCATGTCGTGAGCCTCGATTTGAAAAAATCTTAAAGGTTGGAGCCTCGTGGGATTTAGGGAGTAGGCGCGCTTTAGGCGCGCTTTTTAAAACATTGTCGTGAAGGTCACACAGCTCCTACACGGACATGTTATCCAGGGCTCCTCTCTAGCTAGGAGGGGTAACTTTCTCCACTAACTGATGGCACGCAAGGGCATTAGGAAGCTCCTTGGTATTGGGTAGGACTACACAACAGACATTTATCAGATACATGCATTGCTACCTATTTTTATACGGTATGAAACTTATGCTTACCATAGATGTCATCATCAAGAGCTTGTGGTGCAGATTGAATAGCTTTGCCTTTGAGACCTTTCTGCCTAGTGGTCCTCTAAGAAGGAGTGGGTAACAAGAGCTTCCTCTTGGGGTTTGCTTTGATTGCTTTTGCTTCAGTCCTTTTCCTGCTTCGCACCCTATCAACTATGCCGGAGGACTCTACAATCATAACAGGCTCCTCATCGGAGGGTGGATCATCTGAATCTGCAACATTCTCAACAAGCTGAGTTGTCTCCTCTATGGCTAATGCCTTTTCTGCTTTGGCAGGCTTCGCAGAGGCTATAGGTTCAATGGCCAGAGCATCCAGGTCATTGTTGTTCACAGAAACAGAAGGATACCCAACCCCATAACTCACTTCATTCGGATCTTTAGGAAGAAAGCTCGTTTCCTTAGCTCCACCAGAGACAACGAAGTTTCAGAAAGCCATTTCTGCAAAAAGGAAAGAAAGAATAAATATCATCAGATGTGTTGTATAACTTATTCAAACAAGAATGTACATACTTTGTCCATCACATATTATTTCAGGCTTCAACGGAGACCCTTCCCAACAATCAACAATGTCAGCCATGAAGAGTATTGGCTCAGAAAATGTTTGTACATTCACAGGATGGCGAGCAAGACGCTGGTAAAGAGGAGTCCTTCGAATGGTGTAGGGTAAAGGGTCATTGAAGCGTTTGTCATCGAACCTGTTGGCTTTATCTAGTAATGCAGAGTAGTCTGAAGGGATAATGGTATCTTGTATATAAAAGAAATCACTTTTCCAATCCCTGATGTTTGAAAATGGCTTGACTAAGTAAGGTACATCACGTTCACCCCTTTTTGCTAATGTTAACCAATTTCCACCAGGGTAAAGGTTCATGAAGCCTCTAAGTACTAACAATGATGGCTCGTAACCAAACGCTTTGCACATAACTATATATGTGGTCAGCTTTGCAAGCCCAAATGGGTTAAACCTAGAAATATGAACCTGGTAATACTGATAGAACTATAAAATCAAAGGGTGTAGAGGTATCCTTAGATTTGACAGAGTGAAGGCATGGGTATATAGCCCTACATAGCCTTTTGGGGTATCAAAAATGGCTTGGTTTTTGTTAGGAAGCATAACCTTATATTTTTTGGGAATGGGATACTTTTCAAGAAAATCATGTAAATCTTCCCTAGTAAGGGTACACTTCTGTTTTGATGATAAACTTTGCATTCATACTCATTATGATAAATCGATAGAAATCAGTTACGAAGAACTTTACCTTTTTGTCGGAGCAATAATAGAAGAGCAAGATCGTGCGTGAATTGTTTGATCGAAGAAATTCACTGTGAGTATCAATTACTGTGTGTAAATTTTGGGCGGAGAGGTAAAGTGATTTAGGGTTTGGTGTGAAAATCTTTTATACTGCTGCCTCTCTAGATCTGCATCGTACTGTCCCTGCGATTTGGGTTTATCCGGATTTCAAAAGGCTTATATTGTTTTTGAGAAGACCTTTGCGAATACCAAGGCTCACGCTATTAAGGGTTTAGGTACAAGTGGTTTAAATTATAATTGCCGCATTTAATGCGCAATTAGTTATGTAAGTGCGTATTTTTTGCAATTTTTGGATACGTTGATGATTTTGTATATAGTTTTGGTGATAGAGTCGTAAGCAATGTACCTTCGTACATGTACATCACTTTCGACTGGGGGGCTTGATAATGTACCCTCCGAACAGGTCGAAGGACCCCCCTTCGGTCCTGCTCGTAATCTACATAATCGAAGGCTCTGGCTAGCCTCCTAAAACTTTCATTGGCGTAAAACTAGTCACCAGTGACCTAGTTACCAAATGGGAATTCGCCAGTCGAAGGATTAAGCACTTCGGGGTATCGTTCGATAAGTTGTAAAGACGGAACAATGCCAAGTCCAAACATTGGGAAGACCAAGTCTTACCCATGTCTCATCTCCTTCCTTAGCTCCCCCGCTAAATCAGGAGAAGTGGGGCACTAAACCCTAGCGGTTGCCATAACTCATGGGACACCCCCATGATCTCCGAAAAATGTGTAAGCACTCTCCAAGCTATTTTCCTCCCATATAAATAGTCTTGGACGAGTCACAAGTCTGGTATGCAATCTCCACTACTCTACTTTACTACCTTTTGATTAAACTTTTCATACCAAATACTTATCCACACGCCGGAGGTGGTTCGCAGGGCCCAACCCCTGCGCAATCACTTAACGTAGTGTCTTCGTATTTCTTATTTTCAGGTTAGACACAAGCTTGGCTCAACCACAACATCCCCTGTATCCTTTGATCACCATCGAAGGCCTGGTCGTTTAATTTATTGTACAATCAGTAATATTTGGTTTTGCAGATCGTTGAGCATGATGTTGACCCAATGATTGAGATTCATTTTTATTAGTTAAATAAGATAATATAGAGAAGTATAGATATAGAAGTGAGATCAGAAGTGTGTGTAAAAAATGGATGAGTTATTGGGTATTTTTAGTATTTTTAAAGTGTAAAAATTTTAGTAAAGGTGGGTTATTTGGGCAAAAAAAGGCTAGGTGGGGGGGGGGGGGTTGTTTAAAATTTTTTGAACGTTGGGTAACGTATAGAATTTGAAAACCATTTGAAAAAAGAAAAAAGAACTTTACGGGAGTGTTTGGGCTGGTCGTGATGGCATAGGATGGGAAAACGCGAGGGCCAGTGTGCTATCAACGCTGTCGGGTGACGTTTTGGGGGAAAACGCACTGGATCACGCAGGGTACCCCGTGCTCTAAATGGACAGAAGGTGTTACATCAATTTCCTTTAGGTGTCTATATGTCAGTCTACTCAAAGCATGGGGGCTATAGGTAAACATCATGGAAAAAGAGTAAGATTGTCCATAGATTTTATCCGAATTGTTGTCAAACACATCAAACGCACCCACTCCTTTAAAAAAAATGTATATTTGCTCTTCCACCAGATAAAAAAATATTTATATTCTGGTTGAAAATCTATCAAATAGAAAACGACCGAACATACTCATTCCACTTTCTAAAGCAACTTCTTTGCATGTTTGCGTATATAATTGATGTTTATTCATTGTCAACTGTATTAGTGTTTTTGTCTATATCATTATTTCAATTTTTAAGACTTTTGTTTATTGTGTATCCATTGACTTTAACATGTGTCTGGTTCGAATGTAGTATTCATTTCCGATATATTTATGTGTTACATAGACTGTCTAAGGCGGACACGCTTGAAAAAGAAGTTATGCACGTATGAGTTGTTTTATCAACATCTGTAAAAAAATTTATTAACAATAAGAGCCCGTTTGGTTCATAGACGGGTTTAAGATTAGGATTAGATTTGGATTTGAGTTTTGATTTGAATTTAATATATATATAAAATTAATTATTTTAAAATTTGATACGTATATAATTTAATATTTGCAAAAACATGATATTTTAATATAATGTGAAGAGAGAGAAAAAGAGATTATAAAATGGGAAAATTACTATTAAAGCCACTGTCATAACTATTTGCCCCGCAGAAGATTACTTTTTTTCTATCCCTAAAAATGCATCCAATTTCACTACAACGCAGCAAAATAAATCCTTACATGTGTCCTCTTCTAATTAATCCAAAAATAATAATAATAATAATAATAATAATAATAATAATAATAATAATAATAATAATAATAATAATAATAATAATAATTATTTGTAAATCCTATGAGTTTCTAATAAAGTGATGCTTATAATAATAATAATCTATACTACATATAATACACAAAGCACTCTCTCTCCAAAATTTTCAGATTTACAAGAAATAATACATAGTTTACAACACTTTAATGCACCCAATTTTCATAATTACAACAAAGTAAGCATATTGTACAACAAAAATAAGCACAATATCATTTTAAGACCAAAATTCCATAATCACAACATTAATGCTATTAAAAACACCCCTTCACCCAAAATTACAATCATTTAAGCACAATGTACAATAGCTACAACCCTCCATTAAAACCAATCCATATTAACCCATCCATATTAAATGGTACATCTTTCGATCCATAATATACAAACTAATTCAACGCAAAGTGATAAAACCATTAATAACATGTAATGTAATGGCTGATTAATTGATTAACACAAATGAAACTATTCGAAAAAAACCTAAAGAAGAAACAAAAAATAGATTCGGGAAGATCGTGGTCAAACTGCTTAAAAATCGTAGCATAGTATTTTGAGCGGTTAAACGCGTGGAGGCACGAAAATCAGAATCCCAATGAAGATCGTGGCTGACCAGAGGCCGATCAGTGATGTAAGAAACAGAATAATAGATGAGTCGAGTAGTAGATGAAGACAACGGTCTAATGAAGTAAATCAACGACCATTGTTTTTTAGAGAGATATATCAAGCAGGGTGTGTTTTGCTTGTGGCATTGTGTGTTTCAAAATGGTGGAGTAAGAAAAAAAAAACCCTAATCCTAAGCTAAACAAAAAAAATTAAGTGCAAAGATTTAAAGGCCTATCGGCCCAACATTGTTGCATATTTTGGTAACAACTGTAAAACTACCATTCATAGACCAAGAGATACATTTTAAAAATTAGAGTGATTGAAAATTTTAAAGAATGTAAAGCATTTGTTATACCTCTTGAAAAGATCATCATAATCTATAAAGAGTTGTAAAATTATATTGCTTGAAACTTTTTATACAATATAAGTCTGAAAAATAAAATGGGTTTCCGTATAAGATAAAACTAATACACTACATTTTTTTAAAAATATTTACAAGTGTTACGTTAATGCATAACGTGCACTTTTGAAATGTTTTTCATTACTTCCCTTTCACAACATTTAAATATGTAACGTAGTATATTTTTGAATTAGTACAATTATTAATTAAAGGATACACAAATACGTCAATAAGATTGCCATGTGCGTACTAAATAACAAAGCTCGAGACAAGAACCAATCAAAACATCTCTTAAAATTTTACTTTACGCTAAAATAAAAATAAACCATTTTTATTTATTTATTTATTTATTATTATTATTATTATTATTATTATTATTATTATTATTATTATTATTATTATTATTATTATTATTTTTGTATTTCATGCTAAATTATATGAAATAGCTGTTACTATCATTTACGTTATTGTCACGAGATATCTATAATCAAAAAATATCGCACGTCAAAAAAATTAGCTACTGGTACCCGCCGCTGCAACGCGCGGGTACCCTGCTAATAATAATAATAATAATAATAATAATAATAATAATAATAATAATAATAATAATAATAAATCACCTACCATTTGCAGCGATCTATTTCTCACTCTTCATATATAGGGCCCACAACATTAAAAAAAAGAAAAAAAAAAAGAAAAGGGATTTCACTTCAAATTTGCAGCGAGAAACCAACTTGTACAACCTTTTGAATTTGGAAAAAAAAAATACCAAAATTACTCTAAACATTTTAATATTTACAAATTTTTATATAACAAACTTTATTCGTTAAATATATAGCAAATATAAAGCGAATTCGTTAATAAAAAAAAATACCGTTGCGAAAAGCTCTAAATTACTAACAAAACGAGCTCAATATTGATAAGCTTTTGACGTACGCACGATTTTTATAAAAGATATTGATGTTTAAAATAGGAAAATAAACTTACAAAAATTACCTTGAAAGCATATCAATATTGGGCTCGTTTTGTTCGTAATTCAGAGCTCTTCACAATGGTATTTTTTTATTAATGAATTCGCTATGTATTTGCTATATATTTGACGAATAAAGTTTGTTATATAAAAAAAATTATAAATATTAGTAATTTTAAGGTATTTTTTTTAAGTTTATTTTTCTATTTCAAACTTCAATAGTTTTTATAAAACTCGTACGTATGTCAAAAGAATATCAATATTGGTCTCGTTTTGTTCGTAATTCAGAGCTCTTCGCAACGGCATTTTTTTTATTAACGAATTCGCTTTATATTTGCTATATATTTGACGAATAAAGTTTGTTATATAAAAAAGTTACAAAATATTAGTAATTTTCAGGTAATTTTTGTAAGTTTATTTTTCTATTTAAACTTCAATATTTTTTTTATAAAAATCATACTTACGTCAAAAGTATATCAGTTTTGGGCTCGTTTTGTTCGTACTTCAGAGCTCTTCGCAACGATATTTTTTTATTAACGAATTTGCTTATATTTGATGAATAAAGTTTGTCATATAAAAAAATTGTAAATATTAAAAAGTTTAGGGTAATTTTGGTAAAATTTTTTTTCAATTTCAAAAAGTTGTACAAGTTGGCATCTCGCTACAAATTTGAAGTGAAATCATTATTATTACGAGGTGGATCACCCGCGCGTTGCCGCGGAATGTTTTGCCAAAGAAGTAGTTAGTGTGCTTAAGGACCGTTAGTTATAAGGACTAAATCTGCAGCGTACTTAATGACCGTTAGTTATAAGGACTAAATTTGGAACGTACTTAACGACCGTTAGCACTGTAGATAAGGACTAAATTTGCAACGACGCTGTAAGACGAAGGACCAAACGGAATTTAAAAAAAAAAAAAAAAAAAAAGTTGCTACAGTACTTAACGGCCGTTAAGTACTTAACGACGTTAGTTACTGTACATTTTATTGTTCATATGTGAGTGTAATTTACTGTAGCACAACAGTAACTTTGCTACACTGTTTTTGCTACAGTGTTGGGGGGTTTTGCTTCCTGATAAATGTTATATATAGTAATTATTATTATTATTATTATTATTATTATTATTATTTATTCTTTTATTGTTTATTTTTTTTAATAAAACCGTCAATTTTTATTGAAATACTGTGGGCCCCAAATATGAAGAGAGAGATAGATCGTTGCAAATGGTAGGTGATTTATTATTATTATTTTTATTTATTTTTGGATTAATCAGAAGAGGACAAGTGTAGGGATTTATTTCGCTGCCTAATTGCAGCGAAATTGATGGTGTTTTTTGGGGTAGAAAAAAAAATTGACCCTCTATGAGGCAAATGATTATGACAGTGGCCTTAACAGTAATTGACGCTTATAAAAAAAAATGGCCACTAACTATATAAAACCCACCTCTTTGGTAGGGATTTTAAAAGTGTAGGGCCACCGGGTTTAATTCATTATTTTATAACAAAGATTCTAAACTAAACATGGTTTTGTGTCAACCAACTCCAAATCCCATGCAAATACCGGATACCAAACACCATCCTAAGTGCATATCGATCTTTTGCCCTTTTAAAACAAAATGTGCACACCAAACAATAGTTTTCCGAATATCGGAATATGGCAATGTACAAGTCACGGTATTTGATTGCCTTTGCTCCTTTGCAATGTATATCTCCATTTAACAGGGCTTAGACACTTCTTAATTGTATGCTACCATCATTCCAATGTTGGNTAATACACAAAGCACTCTCTCTCCAAAATTTTCAGATTTACAAGAAATAATACATAGTTTACAACACTTTAATGCACCCAATTTTCATAATTACAACAAAGTAAGCATATTGTACAACAAAAATAAGCACAATATCATTTTAAGACCAAAATTCCATAATCACAACATTAATGCTATTAAAAACACCCCTTCACCCAAAATTACAATCATTTAAGCACAATGTACAATAGCTACAACCCTCCATTAAAACCAATCCATATTAACCCATCCATATTAAATGGTACATCTTTCGATCCATAATATACAAACTAATTCAACGCAAAGTGATAAAACCATTAATAACATGTAATGTAATGGCTGATTAATTGATTAACACAAATGAAACTATTCGAAAAAAACCTAAAGAAGAAACAAAAAATAGATTCGGGAAGATCGTGGTCAAACTGCTTAAAAATCGTAGCATAGTATTTTGAGCGGTTAAACGCGTGGAGGCACGAAAATCAGAATCCCAATGAAGATCGTGGCTGACCAGAGGCCGATCAGTGATGTAAGAAACAGAATAATAGATGAGTCGAGTAGTAGATGAAGACAACGGTCTAATGAAGTAAATCAACGACCATTGTTTTTTAGAGAGATATATCAAGCAGGGTGTGTTTTGCTTGTGGCATTGTGTGTTTCAAAATGGTGGAGTAAGAAAAAAAAAACCCTAATCCTAAGCTAAACAAAAAAAATTAAGTGCAAAGATTTAAAGGCCTATCGGCCCAACATTGTTGCATATTTTGGTAACAACTGTAAAACTACCATTCATAGACCAAGAGATACATTTTAAAAATTAGAGTGATTGAAAATTTTAAAGAATGTAAAGCATTTGTTATACCTCTTGAAAAGATCATCATAATCTATAAAGAGTTGTAAAATTATATTGCTTGAAACTTTTTATACAATATAAGTCTGAAAAATAAAATGGGTTTCCGTATAAGATAAAACTAATACACTACATTTTTTTAAAAATATTTACAAGTGTTACGTTAATGCATAACGTGCACTTTTGAAATGTTTTTCATTACTTCCCTTTCACAACATTTAAATATGTAACGTAGTATATTTTTGAATTAGNTAATAATAATAATAATAATAATAATAATAATAATAAAAATAATAATAATTTCTTGTAAACCCTATGAGTTTCTAATAAAGTGATGTTTATAATAAAAATAATAATAATAATAATAATAATAATAATAATAATAATAATAATAAATCACCTACCATTTGCAGCGATCTATTTCTCACTCTTCATATTTAGGGCCCACAACAATAAAAGAAAAAAAAAGAAAAGAAAAGAAAAGGGATTTCACTTAAAATTTGCAGCGAGAAACCAACTTGTACAACCTTTTGAATTTGGAAAAAAAAATACCAAAATTACTCTAAACTTTTTAATATTTACAAATTTTTATATAACAAACTTTATTCGTTAAATATATAGCAAATATAAACCGAATTCGTTAATAAAAAAATACCGTTGCGAAGAGCTCTAAATTACGAACAAAACGAGCTTAATATTGATAAGCTTTTGACGTACGCACGATTTTTATAAAAGATATTGATGTTTAAAATAGGAAAATAAACTTACAAAAATTACCTTAAAAGCATATCAATATTGGGCTCATTTTGTTCGTAATTCAGAGCTCTTCACAATGGTATTTTTTTTATTAATGAATTCGCTATGTATTTGCTATATATTTGACGAATAAAGTTTGTTATATAAAAAAAAATTATAAATATTAGTTATTTTAAGGTATTTTTTTAAGTTTATTTTTCTATTTCAAACTTCAATAGTTTTTATAAAACTCGTACGTATGTCAAAAGAATATCAATATTGGTCTCGTTTTGTTCGTAATTCAGAGCTCTTCGCAACGGCATTTTATTTATTAACGAATTCGCTTTTTATTTGCTATATATTTGACGAATAAAGTTTGTTATATAAAAAAGTTACAAAATATTAGTAATTTTCAGGTAATTTTGTAAGTTTATTTTTCTATTTAAACTTCAATATTTTTTTATAAAAATCGTACTTACGTCAAAAGTATATCAGTTTTGGGCTCGTTTTGTTCGTACTTCAGAGCTCTTCGCAACGGTATTTTTTTATTAACGAATTTGCTTATATTTGATGAATAAAGTTTGTCATATAAAAAAATTATAAATATTAAAAGTTTAGGGTAATTTTGGTAAAAAAAAATTTTCAATTTCAAAAAGTTGTACAAGTTGGCATCTCGCTACAAATTTGAAGTGAAATTATTATTATTATTATTATTATTATTATTATTATTATTATTATTATTATTATTATTATTATTATTATTATTATTTATTCTTTTATTTTTATTTTTTTTAATAAAACCATCAATTTTCATCGAAATACTGTGGGCACCAAATATGAAGAGAGAGATAGATCGTTGCAAATGGTAGGCGATTTATTATTATTATTTTTTATTTATTTTTGGATTAATCAAAAGAGGACAAGTGTAGGGATTTATTTCGCTGCCTAATTACAGCGAAATTGATGGTCTTTTTTGGGGTAGAAAAAAAATTGACCCTCTATAGGACAAATGATTATGACAGTGGCCTTAACAGTAATTGACGCTTATAAAAAAAATGGCCACTAACTATATAAAACCCACCTCTTTGTTAGGGATTTTAAAAGTGTAGGGCCACCGGGTTTGATTCCTTATTTTATAACACAGATTTTAAACTAAACATGGTTTTGTGTCAACCAACTCCAAATCCCATGCAAATACCGGATACCAAACACCATCCTAAGTGAATATCGATCTTTTGCCCTTTTAAAACAAAATGTGCACACCAAACAATAGTTTTCCGAATATCGGAATATGGCAATGTACAAGTCACGGTATTTGATTGCCTTTGCTCCTTTGCAATGTATATCTCCATTTAACAGGGCTTAGAAACTTCTTAATTGTATGCTACCATCATTCCAATGTTTGTAACTTGGTATAAACTAGTTTGCTCATGTAACGTGAGTGAATAAGAACAATAACAACAAACCACTTATATTTCCAGGATAGTTAATGTCATAAAATAACAACAAATTTTTCATGTTTTTCTAGTAACATTTTTTTTTATATTTGTCGGCTTTAGACGCAGCGTGAAATTACGTGAAAAGACGCGAGGCGTGCCGCCTTTTCTGAAGCGTTTTAAAAGAATTTGGTTACAATGCAAACCATGCATACAGCCCGGGTAATATTTGGGTTTTTTGATATGAGGAATATTACATGCAAAAACAGTTTTCTGACTTTATTCTTTATACGTAACCCTTTTGTAAACTTGATATATATGAAAATATAATATAAATATATAAAATTTATAAATATTTTGTGTCGCTCAAGTCACATCTTAAAAAACGACATAGCTTTTAAAGCGTGGGACTTAGCATGTCAGCTACCGCCACGCCACGTCTGATGCTATTTATAACGATGAAACAATAAGTAAAACACGATCTCAATTTAGTTTCATAGTGCACTGATTCTCTCGATATAATTCTCATCACCACACCCAAAAATGCACATCTAATAAACTCCAAGGACCAAAACCAACTCCAACAAATTCCCAAAGGACACCACTTTCAACATTTTCCTCAAATGAACAAACAAAAAAATCCGTATGAAATGAAAAGAAAGAAACAAAAAAACAACAACTAGCCTTATCAGTCACCATCAAAATTATCAAAAGAAAACAACAAATAACCCAATCAATGAATACCAACTTAAACAAAAGTCCTTGTTATTATTCCATTATAACGAAGCTTCCACGAAGCTCACTCTCACTCCCCCTTTTATTCACCCCCTCCTTCCTCCCTCCTTCCCCCACACCTAAACACACACTACTTTTCACACACACGCACTAAAAACACACTATTTTCACACACATATAATGAAGCTTCCCGCCAAAATCAACCCAAAACACATATTCCGATCAAAGAAACACCAAGCAGTCACCAGATCTGACCAATCCTCATTCAGCTCCTCGAATACGACGTCGTCCGACTCGCCGGAATCCAGTCATCACCATCACCAAGACCGTCTCAAAGCCTCCGGCGTCACTACACCGACGTCCGTCCTTCCTTCCGATGAGTACTCCGATTTTCAATCCGACCTAATCCAAGCCTTCCGCTTCATCGACACAGACAACGACGGGAAAATCACAACGCAAGAACTCGAAACGATCCTTAACCGCATCGTAAGATCAGACATAATAACCTCCATGTTGACGGAGATAGACAGTAACGGCGACGGAGTTATTACGTTAGAGGAGTTCGGAGCGGTTAGTGAGGCGTTTGGACCGGCGGCTTGTGACGGCGAGTTGAGAGAAGTGTTTGAGTTTTTTGACAGAGATGGGGATGGAAAGATAACGGCGGATGAGTTGTATGAGGTATTTGTATCGTTAGGTGATGGGAAGGTGACTGTGGAGGAATGTGTGGGGATGATTAAAAGTGTTGATGTTAATGGAGATGGCTTTGTTTGTTTTGATGATTTTAGGACTATGATGGAACTTAAAAGATGAAATGAAAATTTATATAAAAATGTTTGTTATATTTGTTGTTTTGGCATCATATATTTTTTGGTTTTTGTTTGGGATATATGGTTTTATGGGAGTGTTTGTTTAAGCTTATATGCGGCTTACGAGCTTATTTGTGTTTCGGCTTATATTTTACTATGACATGGTAAACTTATATAAGCCCATAAGTCTTGATATAAGCTGAAGAATTAGGGCTTATGAAATATAAGCCGAAATCAGATAGGTTCGTAAGCTACATATAAGGTTAAACAAACACCCTCTATATGATCATGTTGTTATATTGTGATGTGATGTAATGTAATGAAGATTTGCCTCACTTAATATGTGTATGATGGTAAAAGTTAAAGGAAGTTGCATCTATAAATTTTTTACAAAAATTGTTTTAGATATGTATGTGTGAAGTGTAATTCAATAATCATTTTGTGTTATAAAGGGAATATGACGTGATATGGTGTTAAAGGGTGTAATTGTTGTTAAGAAAATGGATGCATAGAGATATATAGAATAAAAATGGATGCATAGAGAATTAGAGATAGAGATATAGAATCTGTGTGCTGCTTGGAGGATGTTGGTTGATGTGTTTATTCTATTTTTTAAAAGAGATTTTTTTACGATGTAGCTTCCTGCCACTTTCCAGTTGTTGATCATTAATCATGTAAAATCACTTGTTTATAGTTTTCAGAATATATTTGTTTAATTAAAAGGGATTGATTTTCACACTAATAAATTTATTTCAATTTACTTAAAGTAACTTATATTTACAATATAGGGTAAACTGCAAAAAATGTCCTTAAACTTTCGCGATTTTGCGAAAGTTGTCCTCATACAAGATTTTTAGGAAAAAGTGTCCCTGAAGAGGTACTGTTCATGCAAAAAATGTCCCTAAACTTTGCCTGTGCCTAACGCTTGTTAACTTTTCCGTTAGTGACGTGTGAAATGACTATTTTACCCTCGCCTTTTGCAGGGACTATTTTTGACCGTGTGAAATGACTTTTACCCTCGCTAAGGGACATTTTTTGCGATTTACTGTTCATCTTCTTTTACTATCTTCTAACCATCACCACCGCCCTCCACCACCACCACCCTCTACCACCGTTACAACCATCACCACCAACCAAGTTTGTTATATTGTAACTTAAGATTATTGAGTTGTATTTTTAAAATACATACCTCAAAAAAGCAATAAAACAACAACTACAACTACTACTTTATTATTATCAACATCAAACTCGTTCATTCCTTGAACAAAACAAACTTCCTTCAAACAACAGCAAGCATCATTTCCTTTTATTTCATTTCATCTCCCTGTAAATATATACAAAAATTTAATCCTTATAATATATTATCCTGTTGGTGGTAGAGAGAGACTGCGTGAGATAATAGAAAGAAAGAAGAACCAAACAACCAAACAGAGCCGTTATCATCTATCCATCCATCCATCCAAACACACACACACACTCTTAAGACCACATAATCAATTTCGATTTCCCCCAATTAATCCTCAACATATATTGCAATTCAATTCTTTAATTTCATATTTCCAGGGTTTAATTCGACTAATAACCATGGTTTATGACTCGATCGCTAACGGTTCGATCCCTACTGCTGCTTCTAATTCCAAGGATTTCGAAAAGAAAAAACGAGTACGTTTTTTATTTAATTGCAATTATTTAGATTAATTTTATTTTAATTATATCAATTTCATTTTTTTTAATTACCTTTTTTTATAAAGGTGAATCATAGTGCTAAATTGAAGCAGAGTAAACTTGATGTTTGTCGTGAACAATGGTTATCACAAGGTAATTATTTTTTATATATATTTTTAATTATTAATAAATTAATTTTTATAGTTAAAATTGTGGTTAGTTAATAATTAGTTATTATTAGTAAGTTGATGAAATGATTGGTTAATTGGTTGGTTGGGTGAACTGCAATGAAATGGGACCGGGATGAAAGAAGAAGCGAAAATGCGTGCAACCGGGTCAGAGATCTCTTGGATGATCATTCTAGGTGAACGTGAAGCTAATGAATGAGTCGTTAGGTTACAAAATAAGAAGGCGAGGATATAGCTTAAGGTTTCTACTATGAGTTTTGTCGATGAGCTCGTCACACTTATGAAATCCTTAACTCCAGTTGGATGATGAAACCAGTTTGCTACACTAATGAAATCCTTAGTAATTTGTCAGTTTTTATATTGAACTGCGTATCTAGCTACTCAAATGCTTGCATTTGATTTGCAATGTAACTAGTAGTTTTTTTTTAACAGTGTGTTAGATTTTGCTGTTTGTTTTGTGATTGAATATTTAAGTTGATGTTGAGTTTAATTAGATTGAATTTATTGTACTTATACTCTAGGCGTGATAGGGTTTAGAAGACGGTAGAAGAAGATGAACAGTAAATCTGTAAAAAAATGTCCCTTACTAGGCGAGGGTAAAATAGTCATTTCACATGGTAAAAAATAGTCCCTGAAAAAGGCGAGGGTAAAATAGTCATTTCACACGTCACTAACGGAAAAGTTAACAAGCGTTAGGCAAAAGCAAAGTTTAGGGACATTTTTTGCATGAATAGTACCTCTTCAGGGACACTTTTTGCTAAAAATCTTGTATGAGGACAACTTTCGCAAAATCGTGAAAGTTTAGGGACATTTTTTGCAGTTTACCCTACAATAAAATTATATAATGCATTTTTTTAAAATGTGTCAATCAAATATGAGAGTGTGCAAATCACATCATTTAATTAAAGGATTAGATATTTTAATCTAATAATGTTATATGCATAAAAGTTTACAAAATTATATTTAAACAATGATTTATAAACTAAATATAAATGGTAAAAAAGAAAATAAAATATTTATATATTATTATTATTATTATTATTATTATTATTATTATTATTATTATTATTATTATTATTATTATTATTATTATTATTATTATTATTCTAGTTTTAGTTTTATTATAAAACTACTAAAAAGAAAATACGAATATAAATATAAAATTTAACAAGTTAAAACTAAAAGAAAAAAGAAGGAACATAAAACTATAAAATTGTCTTCATGTTAATAAAATGAGTAAACAAAGAGTAGGAGGGGTATAGATGTAAACACCCGACTAAAATAAGTTAATGAACACAATGTAGCACTTTGCACACAAAAATAAGAAGCATAGAAGTTTGTGAGGCAAAAAGAATAGAGAGAATGAAGTATGTGAGAGAGAAAAACAATTGTAACGTCCTGACTAGCGAGAGTAGCGCGGGTAATCATTCGAGAGCAATATAGAATATGAGATTGAGTCACAACAGTAATAGAGGGCAATAAAATGGTTAGCTTCTTGGTACTAACTACATGTAGGGGTTTGGTAGTCACCCGCATGGTCTATAAAACATGCACAACCGAAAATAAATAGACAAAAATCATGCAAACCAAAACTTTAATTAGTCAGATCTCCTAATCAGGTATATAACCTAAGTAACACGTATGAATGTTGTTTAGGAATACTTACTTGTTTATCCCGTAAGACGTAAGCTTCCGAGACCTTTCTTGATCCGCATGGTACACCTTCTTCTTGTTCTTGATGCCTTACTAACACGTTAGGGTTTCTTGGAGGAATCATTTCTTGGAATGTGTGTCACACCTCGCCAAGGCGGAAACACGAGGGTGTAACTTCATGGATATCATCACAACACATGACGTCTAAATAGAGAAATACTACAATGCACATAAGTTGAGCAAAGTACAAACACGAAGTGTTGTAACAATACCCCAAAAATAAACCAACCAGAACAAAATCCAAAGGTATCTTCAATAGATATGAAAGTACCAAAAGAAAAAAAAAACATAATCTCATCACAAACAAATCCAAATATCGTCAAATTCAAACATAACATAAAGTCTTCATAATGCAACTAAGTCTCGCCTAATTGCATCCCTCAATCTTTGCCTTAGAATGCTCACCTGAAAATGATGCTTAAAACGTCAACATAATGTTGGTGAGATTCATAGGTTTACGACACACACATACACTCTCAAGGCAACCAGTTCACTGTGATCATAATAATATAGCTGGACATACTATTTATAGTTATCATAAAGCTAACATGTAATCACACACAACAAAGGCAACAATGGGACGGAACGTGCCCCTCCGATCCAACATTGGCATCAATTAGGTCGCATGCGCGAGCAACAGGATAAGCATCCTCCCAATTGAATCACGTATAAATCAACAACACTTGGAATCAAATGGGTCCCAAATGAATCACGTATAATCTCACAATCACATCATCACCGCATAATTTTACACATAGCATTCATATGATAACATCATAAGTCCAAGCTTTCAAACACACATAATTACAGTAACCCAAAGCATTTAAGACAAGCATCATTCCCATCCCAAGTTTAAAACAAAGTAAAAAGTATGGGACTATGAACTCACCTTAACTCTGTAGCTTCCAACAAATCACAATCACAATCTAAACGACACACAAATAAATACACATTACATACGGCCAAGCAAAAAGCTATAACCCATGCAATATTCATATGATGGATGTCTAAGGTTCATATGATCCACCATGGATCTCCTAGACTCCATACTAAACACTAACAACTAATAATACTCACTAAATCCCTTGCACCTATAAACTCAGAAAACGCAGAATTTTAGGGTACTTTCACCCACATAAAATAATGACCAAAAAAGCTTAAAAACTCACACCAAAAATTCCCCATGGTCTCTAATAAGCATACAAGCTAATCCCAGAAGCCCATGGTCTAATAACACACACAAGTACCCATAAGAAAATCAAACTTGTTAACTATCCAGATTCGGATCTGAACGCACACCAAAAGTTTTTGATTTTATAAAAATACTTCCACAACTTTTTAT
>LBNU01008102.1:0-13380 GCA_014162995.1 Artemisia annua
AGGTGAAGTAGATACCTACAGCTTGGTTTTTTAAATTTTGTGCTTCTTGTGAAACATTACATAGGGCGATTATACTAGCTATTTATAATGGTACGTAATTACGCTACCATGGTTATACAATCTATGAGTAATCTCGATGCCTCGCATTAAGTATGGGTTCTAGGCCGAAAATTATCTGATTAATTCTGAGAGGCCCACTAGAGATAAAGCTGGATTATCTCTACATTATCATGTGATAACCAACCATCCTGGTTTGTTTGACTACAAACTTTCGTGTTTGCACGCTGCTTCAAGTCACTCCCATTTAATACGTAACCGGAAAAATAAGCTTTATAGGACTATAGAGAGCCAGATCAATACAGGACAACCGCGTTTGGCATATAATTTACAAAGTGATTATCTCACTACGAGTATACCAAACTTCTGATATCAAGTTCAAATATAAGGATTACTTAACAAACCTATTTCAACAATTTAAACTTCATGACAAAGGATCCAAAAGTAAATGTTTTGAAAGTTGGGGTATCCAGTATAGTGCATCCCTTGTGGAATACATAGATTTGGCGGGACAATCCACATTCTCAATAGATATAACCAACACTCACATTTGCCTTGCATAACAAGTATTCCCATATGTTTAACTGACAATGGTACATATTTAGTGAATGATACACTATTTTCATGGATTAAACATTGAAATATAATAAGCAGTGTTATAATGAATAAAATAAACAAATACCTCGTATCTTTATTATGTCAGAAATATAAAACTGTCTTACAATTCCAAATTTATCCAAATATCTAATACACACGGATTACATGAGACTATCTTAGCTTGTATCCAACCCAAATAATCCCTAGTCGAATTTATTAGATGCTTAATAGTGCTAAAGCTCCTTCGTAAATGGATTCAGGCTAGTGTCATTCCCTGCTAGGATATATATATATCATATAATTTGCAGATATCAGTTGTTCTGTGAAATCTATCGGGGGTCGGAATCTCCAAAGATAACTGGAACTTTGTCAGTGCCTTATGTTCTGAACAATCCCGAGGGTGTTTCGGTCATACTAAGAGAAACTAATAAGAATTCTAAAAGTATAGATATGAACGCTGCTTGCATATCAAATAGCCTTGATCTTGTGAAAATGACTGCAAAAGCTTTTCTAATCGATGTGATAGCAGATAAGCTCTCGAGTCCTGATTTTCATATAAAAAAAAAATCCAGCACACATATACGCTGATAGGTTGAGAAAATTAAAATGGATACTGGCTGGGGAAATTTCAATGCGGTTGACACGGTGGTTCCTACGACGGCGTAACAAGTAAGAAACCTTTCATTTTTTGTCTATTTTTGTTTTGATATAAATCATGGAAGAATCTTGATTGTGTTGTGCATGTACAAATAGGTCTGATCTACTTATTCTCGAAAAAATAAAGCAATCGGTAGGGCTGAGAAATAGCGTCTCCCACAATGCAATTATATTCGCTAATGCAATCATGCATGCTGGAACTTCCTAAGTTGCATTTCTAAATAACAATTTGGTACATATCATATACGATGTACTTGGTTTATATTTCTACTTCCAGTGGTAGAGGTTCACATTTTTACGTATATTTTGTAGGATGAAGGCAGCATATATATTATTTAGCCCAATTTTCACCTCTACTCGTTAGCATAGATAATGGTTTGTTGTCAATTCTAAACTTTGCTGGTTAATATGATGTCAGAACTGGGTGATGACGGCTAAGGAGTGGGCTAGATTCAGTGGAATTGCTGATTAGGTGTTATATATAGAGGTCACTTTGAAGAAGTAAGGAAAGTATTGGATATGGCTGATAAGACTTGCCAATATGCTGAAGGTGGGACCCTCTATGCTTTGGGCCTGATGTATGCAAATCACGGAGAGAGTGTTATAAAATTCCTACTCGACAGCCTGCTAAAGTCGGATACCAAGGTGCATGTTTTCTAAATCCTAACTTTCCTATATATTTTGCTGCCTCATAAATGTCTTAGCCCAAAGTTGGGAAGCTGATCAATCCGGGTAACGGGTCAAAACAGGTCGGTCCGGGTTGACCCAGAAACAAACTGTTGTTAATGTGGTAATAGATGATTAATCTAATTATCTAAATAATAATCTAAATATTTGATAAAGTACTGAAATTTTCCACCAGTCGAACCCGGTCTCCTTTTAGCTATTTTGTTTTCTTTTATTATAACTGCCTAAGATAATACACAACCTGAACGACCCATTCATAAATTGTACGGGTTTAAAAAATCCTAACTAGGTATCATTATGCAACATATTTGGTGCAGGTTATTCAGCATGGTGCTTGTTTAGGTCTAGGGTTGGCAGGTCTAGGGACAGCCAATGAAGATGTGTATTATGGGCTAAAGACTATACTTGATAACGACAATACTGATGCTGGTCAAGCTGCTGGTATAAGCGTGGAATTATTAATGGTTGGAACTGCAAGTGAAGAAACTAGTTCAATGCTGGAGTTTGCTCGCAACACAGAGCATGAAAAGATCAAAAGGTGAGTTATATTATATCGTTATTGGTATTGTGTTACTTTTAATATGATTATTAATCTCTTGCTTTGTAGGGGGTTGGCGTTGGGTATTGCGCTCATGGTTTATGGAAGAGAAGAACAAGCAGATACACTAATTGAAGAAATGACAACAGATAAAGATCCTGTATTACGTTACGGTGGGATGTATGCATTGGCATTGGCTTACAGTGGGACAGGAAGTAGCAGGGCAATAAAAACACTTCTACGCTTTGTTGCTTCAGATGTGAAAGATGATGTCAAAAGAAGTGCTGTTTTAGCCATTGGATTTGTTATGTTCTCTGAACCGGAACTGAACCTAAAAATTTTAACACTCCTGTCTGTGTCATATAATCCACATATACGTTATGGGGCGGCTATGGCTGTAGGCATTTCATGTGCTGGTACTGGTTTAAGTGAGGCTATATCTTTGCTAGAACCGCTGACCTCAGACATTGATGGATTTGTTCGTCAAGGTGCTTATATTGCAATGGCTATGGTCATGATCCAAACAAGTGAAGCTATCGACTCTCGTGTTGGGGCATTCAGGTCATTTTACAATATTACTACTCCTATTCATAGTACGAGTGTTTGACTACTGTTAAAATAGACAGGAAATTGCACTTTCTAACAAAATATCATAAATGTTTGTGCTTAAGCCAAAATGATCACCAATTTGGTAATATAGTTTGCAAAGTACCTTTTCTTATAGATATATCTTTCCATATTTGTGTGAATTCAGAAAAAAATAAGTCAGAATTTTTAAAAAAAAGTCAAGATCTGCAAAACATTTCCTTAAATTCTGATGAGTTTCGTTAAACTTGTGATAGGCGGAAATTGGAGAAGATCATTCGGAATGCGAAAGAAGACACGATGAGCAAAATGGGTGCTATTCTGGCGACAGGAATTATCAATGCTGGTGGAAGGAATGTAACGATCAAGTTACGTTCAAAGACAAAGCATAACAGAATGTCTGCAGTCATTGGGCTTGCTGTTTTTAGTCAGTATCGGTACTGGTTTCCTCTAATATACTTCATTAGCCTAGCTTTCGCCCCCACAGCTTTCATCGGATTGAACCATAAACTGGATGTTCCAGTATTTGGCTTCTTATCACATGCCAAACCATCATTGTTTGCGTATCCTGAGCCCACATCTGTAGTATCTACCGCCACATCAGTTATCATACATCCTACTGCTGTGTTGTCCACTGCAGCAAGAGCCATGGCTAAGGAGATCGAAAAAGCAAATGCTAAAAAGCTATCTTGTACGCCACAACATCTCGCACGCCGTCGTATGCGGCTCTGGTCGGCTGCCACCTCAACTTTTGGTGACAAGGTATATTTAGACAGCATTGTTAACTGAAACTTTTTGGTCAATTTGAATTGCTCTTTTTTTTTTTTTTTTTTTTTTTTTTTTAAATAATTTCGTAGCAAGTATCAACTTTTGACGGTGGGGGACAATCCGACTTCAGAGAAGGAAAACAAAGCTGAAACGGAACCTTGTCATGAAATATTGGTCAACCCTGCAAGAGTAGTTCCTGGTCAAGAGAAATACATCAGATTCTTAAAAGATACTAGTAGATGTGTTCCGGTGAGGCCCGCTGTATCTGGGTTTGTTCTTTTAAAGGACCGTCTCGCTAATGAAACAGCAACTGCTGCAGGATGCACCAGTACCTCCACAACAAGAGATAGATGCAACCCCTAACTGCTTCGGGAACACTATCTGTAACGTGAAGTAATTCTTCTTGATTCAAGTCGGATTTAGAATTTGTAAATATATGTGTTAGTTACAGGTTGACCAGTCATGTATATTGTTGATAATAGTGCTAGGTGGATTGTTGATATTAGTGATAAGTGATTGTTAGCCTGTAATAACTGTTTTGATCTTTCAAATTTCATTTCTTACTTTTTTGTAGTTGATAAACTTGGTAATAAAAATCATGTTACGTGGAGTAGAAAAAATTTTGATGGCTTTAATCGGGTCATTATTATTAGACTCAAACTAAAAAGGGTTACAAGTATCCTGAAAATTTGTAGAAAAAAGGGCGCTTAATGTTGCAGAACAAAAAAAGTTGATTTCCTAGAAAATGGCAAAATACAAAAGTTTGATGGGTGGTTGAAGGCGGCGAAAATTTTAAAAAGTTTCATGGTATGCTGAAGAACAAATTAGGTGTCGAAAGATTCACTCAAACACAGAGTTGGTCTCGAATCTTAATCTAACTAACCTTAATATATATGTCTGTGCAAACTTAAAGAAAAAGTCGCATTAGTTTGATAGGATGCCAATATAAAACTACTGTAGAACTGTATAGGAAAAACATTTGATATGGAAATTTTCTGATTTCATATTGAAGTTTTACACTTTTTTAGAAAAGAAAAAGATGGGGGTTAAAATGAAAATTTACAAAGTTAAAGGTAACTGAAATTCCCGCCAAAAGAAACCATATAACTGACACCTTTCCAACAACTCTTTCATTTACTTGAATCAAAACTCTCCTTCATTGTTCATTGTTGAAACTGAATAAAAGAAACCATGTCTGCGATTAACTTGACCTCTGCAATGGGTATCTTAGCCATGCTTAATGAGCCGCAACCGATTCTCAAGAATCATGCTTTGTGGAATCTCAACAATCTCGTTGAGCGATTCTGGCCAGAGATCTCTACTAGACTTCCAATAATGTAAGTATCACTATCAAGATCCTCATTATGTTTATGCATTAGTGTTGATTTCATTAAAGAAGTTGAGTATTGATTTAGTGAAAGCTAGAATTATCAGTTAGATTATTGTGTGAGTAATTGCCAGCATTGTCAACATCTTGATTCATTTGATCATTAGTATATTTTAGTTTTTATTTATGGTGATGCGCTTGATTTATTTAAGATGACTGTGTTTCATTCTAAAACCATACAATGAATATGCAGTAAAAAATTCTATTACATCGGAAATTGGATTATATTCAAGATTTTTAAGAAAAATCCTGGCTGCTTGATGAAAACAAAGTTTGGCCACTGATCGAATACCTAAAATTTCGTTGAATTTGGAAACAGATAGAAGAATCCTGACTAAAGTTAATGTAAATTGTAATGCTAATTATGACTAGAAAGTACATTTAGATTAGAATTTAAACAAATGAAAATTGTTGCGGCCTGCTGGGATAAATGGGTAATCAGTGACATAAATATCCTTTAAAGAGAATGGAGCCATCAGAGAGTTGCTTATCACGAGTTGAGCATAATTGTAATGTTTAATAACTTGAAAATTGTATATTTGGATCTTTATGGTTTGTTCGTCTAATATATGTGGTGTACATTCTTAGCTCGATTATTGTATTGCTTATTTTCTTCTATTTTACGCATATTAATGAATCTCTTTTGAGGTTCTCATAATGCTTTGACGAGGTCCCTTGAAAAAGTTTCACTGACACACTTAATTTTGTACACAGAGAGAGATTATATGAAGATGAAAATTTTGATAACAGACAGTTTGCTGCATTGCTTGTTTCCAAGGTCTGGACCTTTTTTTCCCTACCGCTTCAATATTGCTACTAAGTTGTACACATAATATTTACCTTTATGCTGTTGGTTTCAATCTGTTTCTGATATGAGAAACATATATTAGATGATAAAACCAGCCTGATTGCTTATGGTTTCATTGAAAAAAACTAAAGTATGATTAATAATTTGAATGACCAAACATTGCTTTTTAAAAGGTATTTCTCTTATGACCGTCAGGTTTACTATTGCTTGGGAGAACTTAATGAGTCATTATCATATGCTCTTAACGCTGGCAGCTTTTTTGATGCTTCTGAAGAATCAGACTATGTACAGACACTTGTTGGTAAGAATAGTTTGTTGGATGAATGTTTTTCCATAGTTTGATGAAAAAGTTGATTGTCTAACATATCAGCTCATGATCGATACCTGTTGAATATGTTAAAAGTTGAATAAGGTTGATTATATGATGTTTTTTCTTTCTTCAGTTAAAGCCATTGATGAATATACCACCAAGACAAAAACAGCAGACATACGTAGAAAACTGGACCGTAGGTTGGAAGCATTAGTCGAGAAATTGCTGGAAAAGTAAACAGCTTATACCTCTCCATTTATGTTTTAATACCTCGGCACTCCTGGATAATGTATAGATTAGGGACAAATAACTTCTTTCCACATTTCAAATTTTTAGGTGTATAGCTGATGGGCAATATCAACAAGCTATCGGGATGGCCATTGAATGTCGAAGTTTGGATATGCTTAAGAAAGCAATTACAAACAGTGAAAATGTTGATGCAGCTTTGTCATATTGCGTAAATGTATCTCATGGCTTAGCTATTGGTATGGCCATTGAATGTCGAAGTTGGGATATGATTAGGAAAGCAATTACAAACAGTGAAAATGTTGATGCAGCTTTGTCATATTGCGTAAATGTATCTCATGCCTTAGACAATCGAATAAAATTCCGACGTGAGGTAACTATGATTAATGCAACACATGAGTTTTCTGCCATGTTTGTTTATTTATGCTCACTTAATCCTCTAACAGACATATATCAAATGTTTATAGGTGCTTGGTCTTGTTGTTGAAGTCTATCAGGGTCTGGAATCTCCAGATGACTGGAATATTTGTCAGTGCCTTATGTTTCTAGATGAGCCCAAGGGTGTTACACGCATATTAGAGAAACTGATACGATCTGAAAGTGTAGATGATGTATTGATGGCTTATCAAATAGCCTTTGATCTAGTTGAAAATGACCGCCAATCTTTTCTATCGACTGTGGGAAATGGTCTCTCGAGTCCCAATCTAGAATCTGCTCCAACAGAAGAAATATATGCTGATAGGTTGACAAGACTTAAAAATATATTGTCTGGGGAAACTTCAAGGCGGCTGACATGGAAGTTTCTACGAAGTCATAACAAGTAAGGAACCTTATATATTTTGTCTACTTTATGTTTTGTTTTTTTAACACATGGACAATTCTTAGTAATATTTGTGGATGTACAAACAGGTCGGATCTACGTATTCTTGAAACAATGAAACAATCGGTAGGGCTGAGCAACAGTGTCTGCCACAATGCAATTATGTTCGCTAATGCAATCATGCATGCTGGAACTTCTGACGTCACATTTATAAATAACAATGTGGTACATATCATATACTTGGTTTATATATTTTGGTTCACTGGTAGAGGTTTAAATGTTGACTCATTTACATATGAATGGGTTGATAGGGGTTATGTTAACTCTTATGGGTCATTAGGCCAACCGGTCAAATTAAATAAAAGCATATAACGAAACGGGTTAAATTGGTTGAATGGGCTGAAATTGGCTAATACATAAAACTCCTAAACCCTGTCATACAAGAAGTTATATTATGTACGGTCAAGCCAACACGGGACAGTCTATTTCAACCCATAACAAAGATAACCCGTGCTCCACCTTTACTTATTTATATAGATAATAAGTTGTTGGAAATTCTAAACTTGTTGCTTAACATAATGCCAGGGCTGGGCGACGAAGGCCAGCGACTGGGCTAGATTCAGTGGAGCTGCAGGATTGGGTCTTATATATAGTGGTCACATGGAAGAAGGAAGATCACTGATGTGGATTTACTATCATCTTGGAGATGGTGATAGGTGCCCCTATTTTGACGCTGGGACCCTCTATTCTTTGGGTTTGGTTCATGCAAACCATGGAGAGAGCATCAAAACTTTCCTACTCGATATCCTAAAAATGACTACAGAAGAGGTGCTTAATTGCTACACCCCAAATTCCAACATATTCAGTTGCCTCATAAATATCTAAACCCAAATTGGCAATTTGGGAAGGTCGGTAACAGGTCAAAATGGGCCGGTCCGGGTGGACCCACAAACAATTTTGTTTTAACATAGTAGATTGCAGCTTACGTAACTGCTTGAGACAGCACACAATCCAAATCAACCCATTCATTAGTAAACGGGTCGAAATTGCTTACGTCTATACTTGTAGTCTTATCATACACCATATTGTTGCAGGTTATTCAGCATGGTGCTTGTTTAGGTCTTGGTTTGGCAAGTCTAGGAACACATTACGGCGAAATGTTTGACGAGCTGTTGGATATACTTGATAACGACACTGCTGTTGCTGGTGAAGCTGCTGGTATAAGCATGGGACTATTGAAGGTTGGAACTGTAGATGAAGCGGTGGGAGGCTTAATGCTAACATGGGCTCGTGAATCAAAACATGAAAAGCGGAAAAGGTGAGTTATAATATAATAAGATATACTATAAAGTTACATCCTTTCATCTTATGTTACTTTTATTAGTCTTAATTCCGTGCTTTGTAGGGGGTTGGTGCTGGGTATTGCCCTCATGGTTTATGGAGGAGGAATAGATGCAGATCATATAATTGATAGAATGCCAACAGATAAAGATCCTATAATACGTTACGGTGGCATGTTTGCAATAGCATTGGCTTACAGTGGGACAGGAAATAACAAGGCAATAAAAACACTGCTACATTTTGCTGTTTCAGATGTGAGTGATGATGTAAGAAGAGCTGCTGTTTTAGCCATTGGATTTTTCATGTACTCTGAGCCGGAACGGACCCCACAAATTGTGTCACTCCTCTCTGAGTCATACAATCCACATGTACGTTATGGGGCTGCTATGGCTGTAGGAATCTCATGCGCTGGTACTGGTTTAAGTGAGGCTATATCTTTGCTGGAACCGATGACATCAGATGTTGATGGTCTTGTTTGTCAAGGTGCTCTTATTGCAATGGCTATGGTCATGATGCAAACCAGTGAAGCTGTTGACTCTCGTATTGGGGCATTCAGGTCACTTTACAACTTTACTACTCCTATTCATAGTTTATTGGTTTGACTATAGTTTAAATTTAAGAGAAATTTCATTTCCTACCAATATTTGATAATTTATTTTGACATGTACCTTTTTTAGGGATATATATTTCTTTATTTGTGTAATTTCGTAAAAACAAAAAAGTCAAAATATGCAACAAAACTTGTTTGCAGTACGACAAATTTGATGAATTTAGCTTAAACTTGTAATAGGCGGAAATTGAAGAGGATTATTCGGGACAGAAAAGAAGATATAAGTAGCAAAATGGGTGCTATTTTGGCCACAGGAATTATCAATGCTGGTGGAAGGAATGTAACGATCAAGTTACGTTCAAAGACAAAGCATAACAGAATGTCTGCAGTCATTGGGCTTGCTGTTTTTTGTCAGTATTGGTACTGGTTTCCTCTTATATACTTCATTGGCCTAGCTTTCACGCCAACTGCTTTCATTGGATTGAACCATGAACTGCAAGTTCCAGTATTTGACTTCTTATCACTCGTCAAACCATCATTGTTTGCGTATCCTGAGCCCACATCTTTAGTATCCGCTGCCACATCAGCTTTCAGACTTCCTACTGCTGTCTTATCCACTTCAGCAAGAGCCAAGGCTAGGGAGGTCGAAAAAGCAAAGTCTAAAATGTTTTCTGATGCCAACGTGGCTGCCACCTCAACAAATGGGCACCAGGTAGGTTTAATAAAAAAAAACTGTCAAATAAATCTTTTTTGTCAATACTAAATGAATTTTTTTAAGATCATTTATGACAATTTGACAGGTGGATAAGCTGGCTTCAGAGAAGGAAAACAAGGCTGAGACGGAACCTAGTCATGAAATATTGGTCAACCCTGCGAGAGTAGTTCCTGGTCAAGAGAAATATATTAGATTCTTAAAAGATAGCAGATATGTTCCGGTAAGGCCAGCTGTGTCCGGTTTTGTTATTTTGAAAGACCTCCACCCTGAAGAACCAGTAGCGTTGGCTCTAACTGATGAACAAACAGCCGCTGCAGATGAACCAACAGCCACTGCAGGTGAACCAGAACCAGATTCAAATGCAACATCCCGTAAAGCCTTTGGGGTTGATGATTGTAAAATAATGTAAATCTTCTTGATTCATACCAGATAACGATTTTGATCTCCCACAAATTTTTGTGCACATATGCGCTAGTTACGGATTGACCAGTCATAGTCATCGCTAATAATAGTGATAGGTGATTGTTAGCTTGTAATAATTGGTTAGATCTTTCAAATACGTAGTAGTCATCATATCTTACTTTTCTAAAGTTGATGAACTCGGTATTCACGTGACTGACTGATGTAAAGATTTTGGTTTTTGGTTTTGTGGTTGTAGTGACCAAATTGCACAAGCAAGTAGCGAATTCGACAACAACTTTAGTATGGCAACAAATACGAATTACTTTCTATTAAAGCTTTCGAGCATGACATAAATGTGGGGATTTGTCATAGGCTCTGAATGTTGATCATGCTTGTTTTGCTCTCACGGTTTTTTGATACAATTTTCTATATTTTATGGATTCATGTGAACCACAATAGAATCTAAAACAATAGTAGTAATATCTTATGTCAACTTTTAAGGTAAAAAAAACAGATAGTCAAAATGTCTGACGCGTACCTTAAACATTCAACAAAGTAAATCAGTATCCGATGGATATAAATTACAATTTGGAACTCAGTTTAAGCGTCAAACATCAACTAAATTATACGTACACAATGTCTTGTAAAGCCATGGATGATATCTGAAAGTTAGCATTCCATTTGATTTCTTTTTAATTTCTTTATGATAAGACATATATCTTGATCGAGTTTTCGTCATGTATAAGTAGATGATCATGATCATATAGCCAAAAGGCTTTTGATGAACCACTTGAAATAAAGGCTCGTGTTCATATCTCTCAGAAATATCGGATAGCCTTAATTAATTTCATACTTTGTTTCTTAAACATATTTGATATATCATTAGACATATCACATATAGATCGATCATAAACTTCTTATTTGTCCAGTATCCTCTATCCTCTCTATTGCAAGACATCACAATTTATGGTATCATAAACCAAGGATGCTAGCTAGAAGAGGCACCTCTATCTTGTGTTGTTAACTCATGAGTTAATGTATTTTAAGAATTTATAATCATAATATCAATGAAGAAGTGAAAATTTTGAAAATTCAAATGTTGAAAAAGGGAGAGCCTCTTAATGAATTAAGCGTGTCATGAAAAGAGAAGGTGATGAGCGTTGTATGATGCTTGTGATTCACATTAATTAAAAAGGTGATGCATGGTGTCAATATTCAGAGGTGTTCTTGTGACCTGCTTATTAATCCATCAACAACAGGCTCTTCTCTCTCTCACACACATAAACAACTCTCATCATTGAGAAAAAAATAAAATAAAATAACATTCACAATAATTTAGCTAGCTAGTATCATAAAGTTAAGAAAATATATTACACCACATACGTAAAAGTTAAGACTTGCCTCATATGTGTTTACAAGTGGTTTTTAGCAAGAGAACAACAGCTGTTATCTTGTCAAATTACCTAGGAAAAGTTTATCTTTTCATAAACTACTAGTCGTAAAAGCCATTTCAATAAAGAGAGTAGGATAAGAAGTTTGCAAAACCATGTCAGTTTTTGCCACAAAAATGATTACTGGTAAATAAATTATCTCGAAACGAATATATTCTAAAAACAACTTGGGTCATACTTTAATTTTCATTGAACAATAAAAGATATAGCATGTCGATCACCAAGTTTCTTTTATCAATGTAGGACATGCGGTTAGTCATGAGTTCAAATCTTGTCACTTAGTCCGTTTAATCATGATATTACAGGATTTACCACTTGGTAGTGAGATGACCCAATTTTTAATTAATACTGTAATATTTATAAATAGAAAGTCAAAGGCATCCTTAGCAGACCAACTAGGGCACGTTACATAGAGATAAACCTTGTCTCAACCTTGTTCATTTTGCACACTCGAGACCATATATAGCTCTGCAAAACCTCCCTTGTTTGTCCATATCTAACCCCACTCTCCATCAATTAGTTATTGATTACTGAATTCTGGACCCATTAGGGTTTGTCTTTTAGGTTTCATTTTTGTTGGTCAAAGTCTCTTCTAGCTTGTTTTGTATTTATATATACCCAATGGACAAAGATGATAACAACTACTCGGTATGCACATATTAACCGTAAATATTTATCTCTTGTTTTTCATCACTAGGTATGTTGTGTTACAATGAATTTGAACTCTTTCAGGGTGGTTTTCTTGGAGTTGATTTTAGTGGTGAGCATGTACAAGACCATGAACATCAGAATCAGCAGCAGTTCATGGTGAAAAACACGTACGAAAATGGGAATCAAATGGTGGATTACTTGCTTAATAATCCAATACAAAATCTACCCTCTAGTGGTTTTTGTAGCTCGAATTCTTTCGACAAGTTGAGCTTTGCAGATGTGATGCAGTTTGCGGATCTTGGACCAAAGTTGGCTTTGAATCAAAACAAAACAAGTCATGATCATGAAGAAGAACAAGAAAACGGGATAGATCCCATTTACTTCTTGAAGTTCCCAGTGTTGAATGAGAGGTCACAAGAAGATCATGAGTCTTTATTGGCTCCTCTTGGAGACGAAGAAAACGAGCATAGATTAGTGATTGAAGGAGGCGAAAGAGATGAAGAAGCTAGGGTTTCCGAAGGAAATTCTGTTCGACTTCAGTTTATGGGTGAAGATGTTCATAAAACCCTAGGTACAGAAGGCAAGAATAAGAGAAAAAGACCCAGAACTATAAAGACTAGTGAAGAAGTTGAGAGCCAAAGAATGACTCATATTGCGGTTGAAAGAAACCGTAGAAAGCAAATGAATGAACATTTACGCGTTCTTAGGTCTCTCATGCCAGGCTCCTATGTTCAAAGGGTATGCTTATTACAGAAAATAACTCATGTTTGAACTCATAATCTTTAGCTGGCTTATGGGACACACTTAGTA
>LBNU01008103.1:0-33812 GCA_014162995.1 Artemisia annua
AAATTAAATATGTGTTTGAGCATACCCATGAACAGAGTAGGATAGGTGAGATGAGGGTGATGGTGGCTTGACTCTGATGGTGGTTATCTCGAACCAAACAACCGAAGCTAACAAACTCTCCCATACAGTTCCCTTGTCTTGATGACGGTGATGGCGTGGAGGAGTGATGGTTGGTGGAACGACGGCGAGAAAAGGCGGTGAAGTGTGGCGGTGGTGTGAGTCGGTTCTAGAGAGAAGGAGAAGAGATGAATAGAGAGAAGATAGATATGACTAGTGTAAGTGTTAGTGTTTTGATTTTGGAGAAAAAGGGGCGGGATCTTGAGCGGGAGATTGAAATTTTTGGGGAAAAAGGGGCGGATCTTGAGCGCGTATTAAAATTTTGGAGATTGAAAGCCTATCAAATGAGCTCGAAATGTTTAATGAGTTTGAGATCAATCTTATATAAGTTCGAATCGAGTTATTGTTGAGTTCTCGAGCTTGTAAGTAATATAAAATATTTTTATTTATTTATTTATTTATTTAATATGTAAGTGTACTAAGTGTAAATATTTTTTTTTGGATGTATCAAACTTTTCGAGCTGAAGTCGAACCGAATTCAATTCTTAGGTTATATTAAATTTCAATTTTAATTTGTGTAAGAAAACACATCTTTACCGATAAATCGATCTTTTCGAGTCAAGCTCAAGCCGAGTTCAAACTTTCTCGATCCCGGATAACATGATCGGGAGGTCCCTGGATACTTGCTTCTTAGTGTCTGTGACAAACGGTATACACCTACCAAACCGGTGCAACCCATGCATGACCAGTACTGTGATAATGGCTAATTCACATGGGTCATGGATCATCATATGCATTAGGTTATCACTGGTCACATTCATTAATGGGTATTTGACATCGATCATATGGGTCATATGCATTGGGTTATAGTTGCTTAGAATGTCATGTTACGACACGTACATCCATAACTGTTGACAATTGGTAATTAACATGGGTCATGGGTAATGTGCATTGGGTTATAGTGGCTTTTAGTGTAATGGAAACCATGCATGACCGGTGACATGGGTCATGGGTCATGTGCGTTAGGTTATCACTGGTCACATATTTGACATCATAGGGGTCATATGCATTGGGTTATAGTTGCTTAGAGTGTCATGTTACGACAAACCGCTCAATCCGAAACCGAAAAAAACCCGAAACCGAAGAAACCGAAACCGAAAAAAACCAAAACCGGAAAACCGCTTATCACGATTCGGTTTCGGTTTTTACTTTTAGATATCCGTGGTTAACCGAACCGAACCGTATATAATATAAATAAATTACCCACCCCACGAACGATAGTTAAAATCTCCAACTAACCGAACCGAACCGCCCCGTGAACACCCCTACCAAGCATGCCCTAAAATACAAATGTAGCTTTATATATACTTATTAGTTTTAAAACTTTTATTACTTTTTATACTTTTAATAGTTTTAATAATTTTTGAACTTATAATATATACAAAGAGTATCAAACACACTTCACTTATTAGAGCACCGGTAAGGTAACACAAAGTTAAAACTTAACTCACTGCCACGTTAGCGCCACATCAGCTTTTACCTTTTAACCTTAACTCTTGACTTTCCACCCCGGTAGCATAACTCACCTTAACTCACCTCAACCCCAATTATTTTCAATTTCAACCCCAAATTTTAACAAATACTTCATTTAAAACTAACATAAACATTTATAAAACACAAATTACATAAAACATCTTAATTAATTAAACTACGATACTTAAACATAAGACATCTTAATTAAACTACAATTATTAAAAAGAAAACATCTTAATTAAACTACGATACTTAAACATAAACTACGATTTAAATAAACTACGATTCAAGAAAACGAATCATCCAAAACATAGCCCTCGTGACTCGAATAGGAGGTACTCGAATCGTCCTCACTCGATGGCACACGGTCTATTCCCATTGCCCATCGCCATTTTGCTCACCGGTTTCTCCGATCCTTTTTAGCCTTTGCTCGCTCCTCACGAGCTCTTGCCTCACTTTCTTCCTCTGCTTCAACACGTAACAATTCTTGCATATTTTGCTGAAACAATTCTTCATCAGTCAACCCTCTCCAAATGGGTTGATCGGGTTGTTGTTGGATAACAGGTGGATTGACAACCGGTGGATTGGGCATCAGTTCATTATCCGGTGTGAATACCAGAAAGATGTTTTCTGGTGGAGTGTTCACCGGTGCATTCGGAATGTTACTTGAACTTAGGAATTGCTGGAAAAAGTCATGGTGACTTGGGAATTGCTGGGAGAAGTCACGGTGAGTTGGGAATTGTTGGGAGAAGTCACGGTGAGTTGGGAATTGTTGGGAGAAGTCTTTGCGACTTGTTTGAGAGAATTGTATACTTATTAGTTTTAAATCTTTTACTACTTTGTATATTTTTAATAACTCTTAAACTTATAGTATATACAAAGAGTATCAAATACACTTCACTTTTAAACTTATAGTATATACAAAGAGTATCAAACACACTTCACTTTTAAACTGTAGAAAGAGTATCCAACAAACTTCACTTTTAAACTTATAAAACACACTTCATACACTCATAATCCTCTCTTTCTCTCTCACACTCACAGTTACAACTCACTTGGTTACAATTGACCAAGTAAACGGACCTAGAGTTTTGATCCTTTATTCTCAGTTTTGTCTTAAATTTGTTAGAGACTTGTTACTTTATGTATTAGATTTATGTTGTGTTGTTTTTGCGAATAATTAGAGCAAAAGAGATATTAAAGTGTGTTTGGATTCGCTTATTTTGTGTGGTTATCAGCTTATTGAGTTTTGAGAAAGTTAATAAGCTAAATGTTTGTTGGCTTATAAGCTTATCCACTTAAAATAACATAGGCATCCCCAAATCTCAAAACGCTGATAAGATGACAAATTAATATAATCCAAATATACCCTTAGAGCTATTTATTCTTAGGCTTAGATTCATTATCTGTTATAAGAATTGCGTTGCAGTTGTATTGATAGAATAAGGAAGAACATGCTGTGTTGTTTTTGCGAATAATTAGAGCAAAAGAGATATTAAGGTGTGTTGTTTTTGCGAATAATTAGAGCAAAAGAGATATTAAGGTTTGCTTGGATTAGCTTATTTTATCTTAGGCTTAGGTTGACTATCTGGTATAAGAATTATGTTGCATTTGTATTGAGAGAATAAGGATGAAAAGTGGCGGATGTGTGTGCCAATATTTAGGCTACAACAAGTATCAAAGATGGCAGAATTTTCAAGTTTTTTATGCCTTGGAAACCTTAATATGTATAGCCTACTAGCTGTTTGTCCGGTCTTTAGGTTCACGCTGTCATATATTGTGACGTATGTGNATAAGGATGAAAAGTGGCGGATGTGTGTGCCAATATTTAGGCTACAACAAGTATCAAAGATGGCAGAATTTTCAAGTTTTTTATGCCTTGGAAACCTTAATATGTATAGCCTACTAGCTGTTTGTCCGGTCTTTAGGTTCACGCTGTCATATATTGTGACGTATGTGGTCCATTAGGTACCAAGCTCGAAAACCTAGTGGGAGCCTTTTGATTCTCCAATTGGAGAAGACTCATTCCTTGTAATGAGGATTGAGAACTTGGTTTTTATATGTGTTATATCTGTTAGAAAATTTATATGTGTTCAACTTGTTATTATTATATGTACAACCCACTAGCTGGTTATTATTATATGTTCAACTTGTCATTCATGCATGATTAGCTCTCTAATGTCGTAGAATCTACATAATTAATATGTATGTTCGTCACATCTAAGGGAGCAATATAAATGATAGTAAGAATCTTTTTTCTAATAACTTAAAGCTCAATATCAGGGCAGATCTATCTAACGTTGCAGATCGGTTCCCTTGCTTAATTTGGAAAATGTCTACTACCGTTATTAGACGATGTCCAAAAAACAAAGCAATGGAACCTTTCTGCAACGCTAGATAGATCTGTCCTGATAATTGAGACGTCTTCAATGCGATAATGATATAGTGTGTATTGTTCATGACAGGCCACACTCCTTCATTATCGCATTGAAGATGAGTGATGTTACTTAGACTCTATTCTTTACTCAACATGTGTATCATATTGACCTTTTATCCCATTTTGAACTACACAAGTCCTAAAATTAGTACATATGTGCCGATTTGTACTAGGTGCCCATATTACTTGGTGGATGAATGGTTTAACTTTATAAATGAGTCTGGAATTTCAACATACCTTTCCCTTCTAAGTTCCCAAACAGTTCCTTTTGTTTTTTCAACAATCTAGCAATGCGCCTGGTGCAGGCCTTTGCTCAAAGGGAGTTGAAACGACAAAAGGAGCTGTAGCGGGAACTTAGAAGGGTTACATATGTTGGTTTATTGCATTCCACTCTTTTTTATGATCTAAAACCAACCATCCACCAAGTAATGTGGCCATTGGAGTTCCAAGAACAAAGATTGTTTCAAACACACCCTAAATTGCAACATTGTCTGTTTTTGTCCACATCAGTTGACTGTTTTGGCCTTGGTCTTTGCACACCTGCATTTTTGGCCTTGGTACTGCAAATACTGTTTTTTTCTCATGTTTGCACATATGAAAAAGTTATGTCATGACTGCACAATTTCATGCATGCAAGAAGGGTAACAAACACTATTTTTTTCTTCAATGTCAATTGACTACTTTTTGCAGTTTTGAAACACTAACCAAGCATACCTTTTTCTCTATAAAAACCAAACACACCAAGCAAGCTCCCACAACCCATTCTACCTACTGAAACAATGAGTTCCAAGAACAAAGGTTGTTTCAAATACACCCTGAATTGCAACATTATCTTTTATTTCACTTAGACTATATTTTTTTTAATTTTAATATATTTTTTTCTTTTTTTGTAGAAATCATTAACATTGACAGCAGTGACTCAAGTTCATTTCACATAGCAAGCAGTTCTGAAGGTCCTCCNATAAAAACCAAACACACCAAGCAAGCTCCCACAACCCATTCTACCTACTGAAACAATGAGTTCCAAGAACAAAGGTTGTTTCAAATACACCCTGAATTGCAACATTATCTTTTATTTCACTTAGACTATATTTTTTTTAATTTTAATATATTTTTTTCTTTTTTTGTAGAAATCATTAACATTGACAGCAGTGACTCAAGTTCATTTCACATAGCAAGCAGTTCTGAAGGTCCTCCAAATCCATGGGCAGACTACTTTCCAAAGGGATATTCTGGATCAGGCACAAAAAAGGAAGATGCTAGGAAGCTTGAAACTCCAAAAAAGACTGCCAAAGAGATTTTTGATGAGAGGGTTCAGGTGCTAGGCCTGCCCAATGCTAAGATTTGTGAAGACAAGGGTATAAAACCATGGGAACCAAAAATGCCCAAAATTTGTTCAAAAGGGAAGGGTAAAAAGATAATGTATTAGTTTAGGAAATACTTTATTTGAATAAACCTTTGTTAACCTGAATAAACATGTTATAATCCTTTTGTACTACTTTATTTGACTTTATGAAGTTAATTTTATAATGTGTTTGTTATACCTCAATTTTATTTGACTTTATGTAATCCTTTTGCTTGTTCCCTTGTTGTACCATCATGCTTCTCACCTAATTCTTGATTTCTTTCTCAACAAAATCTAAATTCGTATTTCATCTATCAACTAAGTAACATCAAAAAAAGGTGTTGGATCTCTTTATTAATCAGGTCATAACAGTGTTGAAGTAAGTTTGCCAATTCAGGGAGTAAACACTGTCACAAACACAAATTTTACACAACTACTAACTAGATTAATACCATTATGTTTATTCTTACTATATTTTCTAACATTTGAAACCACTTACAATGCTTATTACCATTTAAAGTTTAAAAATAAAATTATAGAATGTTTAGGAGCATTTAATGTGTAAAATTAAAATGATTACAATTAGGCACGAGTAATTAGTGCATTTCACATGCTAATGTGACGTTAAACTTGGTAAATTGCAATAATCTTTAATGTTTAGACTTTCAAAATTCCCTACTAGCTAAGACTACCATAGGCGTTTTGATGTTCATGTATCCCTTTTTAAGGCCACTTAGCATTCAACAAACACTTTTTAAACAATTAATCTTATAAGAAAATGGCTGGAAACAAGAAAAGAACAAGGTCTGTTTCATTCAAGAAGAATCGCTCAAAGTAAGTAAACTTTTGTACACGTAAACATTCAAACCACATTGCATGATGCAACTTCTGTAAATCTATCATCATACTTATTTGATTTCAGGAAACCACGTTTTGAAGGAGAAAGTTCAAAAGGTATGCTTATGTCATATGTTCAATAAAAAAACAGTTTAAACTATTGTAACCATGTATAAGGATTAATTTGATATACATATTTGATTCTCTTAATGTATAGTATATATTGATCAATAAATCTTTATTTTATGCAGGTAAGGAAGAGAAGGTGTTTGACATAACGAGTGGTGGAGTTCTGGAAGAAAGGAGGCAGCACGCAAAGCAAGTTTGCGTAAAATTGCCAAAGATGATAAGGAATTCAAGCGATCAAAGCCGCGGGTTGGTTCAGTGGAAGAGGATGCGGCTGATGTTGGATTTTTGAGTGAGGAAGAGGACGTCGTCATTGACTACAATAATCTGCATTTGGCTTTTGATCCGGAGAAATCTCCGAAATTTAATTGTTAAACTTTTTATGTATGAACAATATTTTAATTTACTTTTAATTTGTTATGGGATTTTTTCTTTTTTTTTTTGGTTTATTATTATATGAATTTTAACTTTCTTGCTTCATTAAACCAAAAAAAGATGAAAAAGTTATCATATACATATTGTTATAATAAAAAAAAACATTAATTTATGCTTAGCAGCATTAAGTTATGCCAAGCAGTATTAAGTTCTGAGTTACTAGCATTCACCTAAATTCCATTCCAAACAGCTTTTTCTTTGCCTTTGCTGCAAAATGTTAGTCTAGAAACAAAGAAAACGCAAGCCATAATATATGCACAATGATCACAACATCTAATTATACTTAGCAGTTCTAAGTATAACTAGCAGCATTGTAATGGGGCAAATGAAGAGTCATGACTAATATTCTGAACTCAATTCATGCAGTGAATATCAAATTAGACTCAAACTAGAGAGACTATAAAATCCATATCTAACCCCTCAAAATTACATAAGTTATCAGAAATGTGTGACCATATGTATCGAATTGTGACTACACTTAAATAATGTGTGACAAAATATGACTCTATGATTTAGACACCTAAATAAATACTTCATGTGACCATATATAACATCTTGAATTTAGTCACACAAACACTTAATGTGACTAATATCAAGGTTAATGATATCTGAGTTCACATTTTGCTATAAATAATAGTCACATAAATATTTCACAATGTGACTATTTTGAATGTATTGGTCACATATAATACCCTTATAATGTGGCAATAAACATAATTTAGATACGCATTTGTGATATGGTGTGACTATTGTAAAGCCTATAGTCACATGATCATGCTTCAATTAAATGTGACTATACACATTAGGATTTGGCAAGCAAACACACACTAAACTTTAAACACACTTATTAACTTACGTGACCATATGTATCGAATTTTCGTTATACTTAATCATGTTTCTATGGTTTCGTGTGACCATATATAACATTTGGTCACACTCTTCAAGTGTGTGACATATATTTGTCACTTTTAAATGCATTTCGTGACTAACGCTTCAAACTTACTTTTCAGTTGTCACACATTTCAAATTCATATGTGGCTAAGTATTTAGCAAAGAATAGCAGTCACGTTTAAATAATGTGTGACAAACTTGACTATATAATTTAGCCACATACACAATTACTTCATGTGACCATATATCTATTTTACTCACACTCTTCAATTGTGTGACATATATTTGTCACATATGTATATCTTTAATGTGACTAATGTATAAAGCTGATTTGTATCGGTCACATGTCCCAAATTAAACGTGACTAAATGATCGAAAAATATTTACCAGTTACCCTCTAGCCACATAAATACACAAATGTGTGACATATATCTTCCGAAATGGTCACACAAGTCGGATAGAGTGTGGCTTTTTATTTTATTTTCATACATTTAGTCACGTAAATATGTTACAGTGTGACCGTTTGAAATCGACCATGTGTGACGATAGGCCATTTTTGTACTAGTGTTACTTTATTATGTATGAGAATCGGTGCTTGATTGTTTACTTTAGTGATTCTCAGGATATAACAAGCAATAGGTGAAACTTGGCGATTTTGGACGAATTATGGAGCAAATTAATCAAGATGGAAAAGTCTACTGAAATCAAGGAGATATGACGCATCATTCTAGACAGATGTGCCGTACAATCATACTTAGATGAATTCGAAAACCATTGCCTGACTTTGAAGAATGCGTCGCATGTGATTTTACATGCGCCGCATATGAAACTTTGGTCAACGAAGAAGATCCAACTTGTTCTACTCCAGATACGCCGCATCACAATATTGACATATGGCCTATTACTATCAAGACTTCACCAAATACAATCCAAGATACTGAAGGACATGCGCCGCATAAAGATTCAAGATATGCCGCATCTGAAGACGGTGTACGAAGATTCAGAATATAGTAATCTTGGACCCCATGCCAAGTTACCTCAATGCGCCACATCTACTTAGTTGATGCGCCGCATCGTGCCCTCAGTCAGAAACTATAAATACATCATCATTACCTATGAATTTTGTGTGCAACATAACCCTAAGGAAACGAATTCAGACGAAGAAGCAACACAAGACACACCCTAAACGAAGATCTTAGAGCAGAAAGAAGGTCCTGCATGTATTTAATTCATTAAGTAGAAAGAAGGTCCTGCATGTATTTAATTCATTAAGGAGTTTTGTTTTATCTGCAACAGTAAGCTTTTATCCATCAGGATTGATGGGCTTGTGGCCACCATATTGCTCCCCTTAAAATTGCTTTCCCATCAATTAAAGTTTATATGATGTTTTTTGGTAACTTGTATATGTGCATTGATAACCTCTGTGTCTAGGTGAGTTTTGCTTGGCTGCCATACCCCCTCCTCGCCTACTTAACAAGTGTATAGATAAGTGGGATAGGCATAAGTGATCATGAAGAGTTTACTCGCCTATATTTAGGATCCAACGAGACAGATAAAATTACGATACTCATCATATAAAACTAGCAATAAAACAAGTGACAAGCTACTTAACCATAGGACAGGCCTTCTATATGTATCTATTATCTATCTGTGTACGTGTTTGCTATTCTCTGATTCGTTCTCATTAGTTTTACTCTTCTATTAAATCTACCAATCTGTGCTAGTCTCTCAGACTAAACCCCCCTTGCGTTAGATTAGGTTGTAAAACTAACTTAGAATATTAAAATACTAATTAGGTTAACTAGATATTACGTTCCACTCTTAGTGATCGACACTCTACTTACCACTATCTACATATTGATCGGGTACAATGCCCGTTAGTGTGTGTGTTATAGGATAAGTTGGCAAAATATAAATTAAAAACTTGAATAGGCATAAACCCCTATACGTACTACAACGTGACACACAGCACATCAAGTTTTTGGCACCGTTGCCGGGGAGTGAATTGTTAATATCCGTTTATCTAGTTAGTATTTTAATTAGGTTTTGTAACTTTTTAGGTTTTTGTATAATTTTGATTATAACCACTAACTTTGTTGTATATTAGTTAGATTGCATTCATTGTATAATTTGCATATTTGCANGTGTGTGTGTTATAGGATAAGTTGGCAAAATATAAATTAAAAACTTGAATAGGCATAAACCCCTATACGTACTACAACGTGACACACAGCACATCAAGTTTTTGGCACCGTTGCCGGGGAGTGAATTGTTAATATCCGTTTATCTAGTTAGTATTTTAATTAGGTTTTGTAACTTTTTAGGTTTTTGTATAATTTTGATTATAACCACTAACTTTGTTGTATATTAGTTAGATTGCATTCATTGTATAATTTGCATATTTGCATATTTGCTGTTTTTATTTGTTTTTCTTTGTTTTTGTATTTTTTTTTTGTTTTTCTTTTATTTTTCTGCATTAACTGCTGTCGCTATATTCTGCTGATACAAAAGATACGGCGCATCTATTATTTAGAGGCGGCATATGGCGTTTTAATTTTTATATACAGCGCGTTTAATCATTCTAATACGGCGCATCTATCCCCCAGATACGACGTATTCTGTTTTTAATCAGAAATCTTTTTAAACCCTAACTGACATACGGCGCATCTGTTTTACAGATACGGCGTATTTATTTATTTATTAAAAACAGCTTTCGAATTATTAAATAAAAGCAGTGCATCGATTTTGATCGATACGACGCATTTAGACCTAAATCAAAAATCTTGTATTTTGAAGCGTAACGAAGATACGGCATATTAGCTTTTGCTATACGGTGCATTTAATTTTTATAAATATAATTGATTTTTGATAACCTAAAACATACGGCGCATTCAAATTTATAAAGCGGCGTATTGTTTTTCTGAATAAAAGTCTGATTTATTTTTAACGTAATTAGATACGGCACATCCTATTCTTAGGATACGGCGCATCGTCTGCAGATATCAGAAACTTTTGTCTGATTTACAATTTCCTTGCATGATAGGGTACAAACAAACTGACGCCAATTCCTTTCCCATTTTACCAATTAACGTCATGTCAAAAACCTTTTACAATTCTATTATGAAAAAGAAGGTTGAATATAGGGGAAAGAATGTGGTCGGAGCCTTTATAAATGTGCCTATTTTTGTTGCAAAATTTACTATTGTTACAGATTTTACTGTGGTGGAAGACATGGATGCCTATCGTGACAAAGAGATGGGAGATGTGATTGTTGGCAAATCATTTTGTAGGGAGATTACTATTAATGCAAAAAGATTTGAAGGAAGAATCACCTTTCAAAGTGGAAGCAACGTTATCACTTATATGATGTCTCGCACTCACCCAAGTTTTTAACATGCCACTAACAAGTTTTGCTACAAATTTTCACCATTTCTTTACGTAGATGACAAAGACGAACAGAAAGGGATCGAGTATCCATATCAAAAGATGAAGGGATTCTACGAAGGAGTATTGAAATTAGGACCTAAATATGTCCGTGACGAATTAATAAGCAGATGGATCCTGAACGGGCATGTGGGAATCAATAGAACGAAATAGGAGCTGAAGATGAGTCTAACTTGAAGACTCTGGAATAAAGAAAAGTGCTTACCGGGAGACAACCTGATTTTATCTTTACTACTTTTTGTGTCGACTTTGTCAGACCTATAGTCGATGCGGCGCATCTCCTTCCATAGATGCGGTGTATCAATTGCTTAGGTCATATCTTTATTTTTCTGCATTTTTTATTTTTATTTTTAGACTTTAAAACATTCTGTCAGTTTATTTAATGCGGTGCATCCCTGGTTAAGGATGCGACGCATCTTATTTTCTGATTCGTATTAATTCCAGGCTCGATACGGCGTATCCCTTTCCATGGATGCGGCATATCGACTGACCTGATGAAATTTTTACTTTTATTTTTTATTTCTTAGGTTTTACTTTCTAACTACTAATGAATTATGCACTAGTTTGATTTTCTTAAACTCAGGTGTGGAATTTTAGAATGATGATATTTATAGGATTGCTCGCAAACACATAATGGAAGATTATACCAAGCAAATCTAAGGGAGTTTTTTCGTTCTAATTCTTTTTAATTTCCTGTTTTTAAATTTAGGTACAAGCAACGAGGACGCTGTATAACTTAAGTGGGGGATCGAGAATTAGAACGTTACTTGTCCTAAACTTTTCAAAAATATGCTAAATCAATGTATAATATGTCAAAATTTAAAAAATTTTAGCATGTTTTTGTTTAGTCTAAATTACATAACCGCACACATAACCTTATTTTCAAAAATTGCGAGAACTTTTTCCACAAACATTTTAGTGTGCCGGTGACTTGTAAACTTTAGAACTTGGCTTATATACTATTTGAGTCCACCATAAGGAGTATTATTGATATAATTGGAGTAACTTGTCTGACTTGGTAAATTTCTAGGATTACACCAAAATAGCCTTTAAATGTTATGTGTTATTAACTAACTTCATTGGTTAATTAACCCCCGTTTAAACCCTTTTGTTTACTCTCACTTTTAGAGTAAGATACCTCTAGAAAAATGCTCAGAGCCATTCCTTTCGTTTTTTACACCTATGTTTTATGTTTCGTTACACCTTAGCCTACCTTGTAGATTAAAGTCCGTGGTTAGTTGCTTAGGCAAAATTTATTTTCTTGCGTAACCTGTGTTCGTGTGTGTAATTCATTATCTTTGGTTAGGTCGGAAAATTGCACAGTGCAATTGGAGTGGAAGTACATATAGTATAATTTTTATTTTCGTGTGTTTACTACTTTCACTATTACTTTTATATCTGAAGAAAAAGAAAGTATAGAAATATTATCCGAAAAAATCGTGATAGTAAAGTTGTGAAATTTTACACATCTATGTTAGTAAAAAAAATCGAAAAAAATACAAAAGAAAAAGAAAGAAGAAAAGTTGGAAGTTTGTTTCACCAACTATTGTAAAGTTTTGTATTAAGTGGAAGACATCTCCACTATTTGTTGTTGTAATATATTTATGGATTGAAAGGGAGGTGGCCGTTATGGGAACGCCAACTAAGGTTTTTTCTTTGTTTAAGATTTTATTGATTATAATTCGTGTCTACCTAAAGCGTGAGTTACATGAGTCAAAGCATCAGTTATTTAATGATATGAGTCTTATTCATGGGATGGTTGGGAAGTGATTAACCACACATTAGGACTTGATCTATTTTTTTTTTTTGTATTTTTTATTTTACACCAATTTTTATCCCAAATATTATCCATACCCAACCGTATTGTTCTATTCGTTGTTAGCTTTCGAGCATCCGAATAAAATGATGGCTAAGCAAGAATGTAGAATGTATGAATAAGGTAGTGACCATCCGAGTATTAGATTAATTGACTAACGCGCTAGCGATCTAGTTTGTAACTTGGTGACAATCCGTTATGAAAATAATGCGCTAGCAATCTAATGATTATATTAGTGACCATCCGTTAGCTGAAGCGTCAAGGACTCGCGCTAGCGTTCTACTAAGTTTATGCAGGAAACGTTTGAGAAAAGCTAGGTTTAACCCTTAAGCCTCAAAACCCCTTTTACCGCTTTAGACTTGTTACTCCTTAGCTTTAGTGGAGGAGATGTGTATGTCTGCCAAGCCTATGATAGAATATTTGATGCGTGGTCTTGCAACCTTGCAAAAGGTTTTACTTCTCAGGGGATCTTGAGAAGCTTGCAATCCCCACCGGGCAGTGTACCAGACCGATGTAGCATAGTGAGTGGCAAGTACCGGGGGATTGATTGTTCTCTAGTGGAATAGTGTCGTTAGGATTGAAAACTACGTAAACTAGGTCTAAAGGTGAGGGAAGATTCTTTTCGTATTTTTATATTTTATGAAAGCAAAGTAAAACCTCGGGTATTAGAAGAGTGGGCGGAATTAGTTGCTACTCAACTAACCAAAAATAACTATTAATGCAAATAAAATAAAATAACAAGAAAAGTAAATTGTGGTGAACTTCTTATAGTGAGAAAATGTGTTTACTTAGATTTCACCACTCCCTAGCTATCTCTTTTAATTAATTGGTTTATTATAATTGTTTGGATGAAGGGTTGTTTTCCTTAATACAAGTCGTGGGGGCGTGTACGTCCTTCCCCAACTCTATGAGCTTCTATCTCTTCCTATGACGACACGTTTAGTATCCTATCATGGCCTCCCCAATAGTCACTTATGCATTAAAAACAACCAATAACATCGGTGTAGACAACCGAGAAACGTTTCTCAAGACGTTCAAGCCAGTTACCATATAGGAATTCGACCAGTTTCTCAAGCCTAACGCGAAATCAATCACCCAATACAATCAAACAAACCAATAATCAATAATTAATAGCTAGGTTTCATTAGATCTAAGCAAACACTAAAAAACCTAAGCTAGCATGTTAAAAGAAAGACAAGCATAAAAGATAATCAAACAACACATAGACATATTGAATGATTAAAAGGTAAACTTATCTTCAATTGAACATGGATGAAAGAAGGGTTTGAAACCCTTACAAAAGCTGTAAAATTCGGCTAGGGTTTGTTGCACAAAAGTTCCACACTAATGAATGAAAAATCCAAAACTATATATAGAGTTACAAAGGTGACGGCGTCAGCTTTTGGATCCTGACGTTGTCATCTCGCCGCTATTAGGGTTTCTTGTCGTCCAATCCAGCTTCTTGACGTCGTCACCCTTTAAATCTTTCTGGGTCGTCTCTCTTTGTGATAGTACGTGACGTCCTACACTTTTTATGACGTGATGCCGTCACGTTGAATTCTTCAAATCCTACTCTGGCGCGTCAAGTGTAAATAATCATCCACCTCTTGATTCATAAAGTGACGGCGTCACCTTGTGACTCCTGATGCCGTCAGGTACAATTTCCAGCATGGTTTCTTGACTTTGTTGTTTTCTTCACTTTTAACTCCAAAAGCGTCCAAAATGCTCCATTTTCTAGAATTCTCGTCCAAAGTACCTAAAATGATAAAAGGAACGATTTGAGGTAATATTTGATCATAATATCACGATTTAGGGCTTAAATGACCCCCCTAAAAGCGTAACAAATATTTCCTTATCAATATTCATCACGACTTAGCAACTAAATGATTTAGAATTGTTTTGATATCGAAAATTTTATTTTGTTTCTACTTCGTTAAGTGTTTGGTTGTGTGATTATGATAAAACGAATAAGTGCTTAATGATAAAAATAAATCCTAATATCTTTTAGGATACTATTTCATAAATTCAATCTAAAGGCTTACTTGAGGACTAGTAAAGTTCAAGTGGAGGAATATTTGAAGACATAAAATAAGTACATTATATTGACATCATTTATCCTATTTAATTGACTTGTTTTACTTTATTATGTATGAGAATCGGTGCTTGATTGTTTACTTTAGTGATTCTCGGGAAATAACAAGCAATAGGTGAAACTTGGCGATTTTGGACGAATTATGGAGCAAATTAATCAAGATGGAAAAGTCTACTGAAATAAAGGAGATACGCCGCATCATTCTAGACTGATGTGCCGTACAATCATACTTAGATAAATTCGAAGACCATTGCCTGACTTTGAAGAATGCGCCGCATGTGATTTTATCATGCGCCGCATATGAAACTTTGGTCAACGAAGAAGATCTAACTTGTTCTACTCCAGATACGCCGCATCACAGTATTGACATACGGCGTATTACTATCAAGACTTCACCAAATGCAATCCAAGATACTAAAGGACATGCGCCGCATAAAGATTCAAGATACGCCGCATCTGAAGACGGTGTACGAAGATGACCCACGCGAAGTTACCTCAATGCGCCGCATCTACGTAGTTGATGCGACGCATCGTGCCCTTAGATAGAAACTATAAATACACCATCATTACCTACTAATTTTGTGTGCAACTAAGGAGACGAATTCAGAAGAAGAAGCAACACAAGACACACCCTAAACGAAGATCTTAGAGCAGTAAGAAGGTCCTGCATGTATTTAATTCATTANGTTGATGCGACGCATCGTGCCCTTAGATAGAAACTATAAATACACCATCATTACCTACTAATTTTGTGTGCAACTAAGGAGACGAATTCAGAAGAAGAAGCAACACAAGACACACCCTAAACGAAGATCTTAGAGCAGTAAGAAGGTCCTGCATGTATTTAATTCATTAAGTAGTTTTGTTTTATCTGTAGCTTTAATCCATCAGGAATGATGGGCTTGTGGCCACTTTTCTGTTCCCCTTGAAATTGCTTTCTCATCGATTAAAGTTTATATGATGTCTTTTTGGTGACTTGTATAGGTGCATTGATAACCTCTGTGTCTAGCTGAGTTTTGCTTGGGCTGCCATACCCCCTCCTCGCCTCCTTAACTAGTGTCTAGATAAGTGGGACAGGCATAAGTGATCATTAAGAGTTTACTCGCCTATATTTAGGATCTAACGAGACAGATAAGATTACGATACTCATCATATAAAACTAGCAATAAAACAAGTGACAAGCTACTTAACCATAGGACAGGCTTTCTATCTGTATCTATTATCTATCTGTGTACGTGTTTGCTATTCTCTGATTCGTTTTTATTAGTTTTACCTTTCTATTAAATCTACCAACTTGTGCTAGTCTCTCAGACTAAACCCCCCTTGCGTTAGATTAGGTTGTAAAACTAACGTAGAATATTAAAATACTGATTAGGTTAACTACATATCGTTCCACTCTTAGTGATCGACACTCTACTTACCACTATCTACATATTGATCGGGTACACTGCCCGTTAGTGTGTGTGTTATAGGATTAGCAAAATATAAATTTAAAACTTGAATAGGCATAAACCCCTATACTACAACGTGACACACAGCACATCAGATATCGTGAACCCTTGTTAGTTCATTGTGGCTAAAAATACTCTAATCGTCCATATAGGACGTCTAGTCCCGTTTTAAGTAATTTTCTTTTATCATATTGTGCTATTCATCCACTAAAGCTGTCTAAAATCTATATGTAATGACTAACGAGTCATATGAGCGTACTAGTCATCCACATAGGATGTCTGATGTGCATGTGTTATCGTTGTAGGATAGGATTATTATTCTTATCAAGTTTTAAATTTATATTTAGTCGACTTATCCTATAAAACACACTATCGAGCAGTGTACCCGATCAATGTAGCTAGTTGGTGAGTAGAGTGTCGATCACTAAGAGTGGACGTTAATACCTAGAATGTCTATCAGTATTTTAATTCCTAAGTTAGTTCTAAAAACCTAATCTAACGCAAGGGAGTTCAACCTGAGATGTTGGCATAAATATTACAATATTTAATCTAAACATCCTCTTCATGTTTTGATGATGACAAAGATGTAAGTTATAACACATAATGTAAAATGCTTAAGTTACTTGTGATCACAAATCTTCTATGCATTCTTACGTCAGCATCTCAACACAAGTATGCTTCAACAATCACTTAAGGTATGTATATACAAATGGCTAATACATTTTGTGATCAAAGGGATTTTTATTTAAACATTACAAAGTTTATAAAATTATATAAACACTTTATATTTCTTTGAAAAACATTTTTGGTAATAAAGGAAAATGTTTTATTCATAATAAATATATGAATTCAAATTTTTAACCAAAATCTGTTAGTTTTTCACCAAATAAACTTTCCCCAGAAAAAGACAAGAAAACTACCCGTTACAGGTGGGCGGCCCCCTTAATTATAAGGGGCGGCCCCCTTAATTTTAAGGGGGCCGGCACCTATTTAAGGGGGCCGGCACGCTCCTCTTGTCAGAAACTTTTGCCTATAAATACCCTCTCAAACCTGGTATTTTTCCTGACCTNATATGAATTCAAATTTTTAACCAAAATCTGTTAGTTTTTCACCAAATAAACTTTCCCCAGAAAAAGACAAGAAAACTACCCGTTACAGGTGGGCGGCCCCCTTAATTATAAGGGGCGGCCCCCTTAATTTTAAGGGGGCCGGCACCTATTTAAGGGGGCCGGCACGCTCCTCTTGTCAGAAACTTTTGCCTATAAATACCCTCTCAAACCTGGTATTTTTCCTGACCTTTTGCACTAAAATTTTCAGTCTCAATCCTTTCCAAACATCTTTCTAAATCCTTTGATCATAAGATTATAAGTCTTTGTTTTCAAGTGATCCAATCCTTCACCACTCAAAGTGCAAGAGAAGAATCCTCCCTATCATAAAGCTAAAGATATATTATAGTCTAGTTAGTGTTGATGTGAAGTTGTGAGTTATGTATGTATATGTAACAAGTAGATCAAGAGATCTTACTTAGTAGTGAGTCAATGAGTGAGTAAGAAGTAGTGGGAAGAAGTAGTAGTGTGGAGAAGTCATTTAGTTGCGAAGATGTAGGTGTGTGTATAAATAGTGGAGTATAGAAGAAGTTGTGAAGTAGTGAAGAAGTCGTGAAGTTGTGAAGTCGTGAAGAAGTCGTGAAGTCATGTAGAAGTTGTGTAGTGATCGAAGTCGTGTCGTGAGATTGGTTCTAGCTACTATTAGAAACCGACATTTAGCTTAGTGTCATTAATTGGTGTAAGCAAAAGTTGTGTACGGTTTTCTCTGCCAAAAGGGAGCTTGTTGAGTAGTGAAGAAAACTCTCAAGTAGGTGACTCGGGGAGTGGAGTAGGGCAAGGAAGGTGTCCTTGTAGCCGAACCACTATAAATCATCGTGTCCGGTTTGCATCTTCTTTCTCTTATCTCTTTATACTTATTCTTGCATTTATCGCTTTATATCTATGCTTGCATATATGTGTTGGTTGTTGCTTATATTGTCATGATGATTGATTGTGTTATAGTTACAAGTTAATATTGTGATGGTGTGTATATTTATATGATATGATCTAATAGATTATTATTCACACTCCTCATATTGAGATTAACTTAATAGATGTTTTGATACAAAACGTTTTAAGATTTTAAAAGGAAAACATATTCACATAAAGATCAACCAAAATTCTATTCATAAAACTAAGTTTTGAAAACAAACTCAAAAGCACACATATATAATTGATCATATTGATTATATATTGTTTTCATAATAAACTCTAATTGAAGATTTTGAAACAAACATTTTATAAAAAGAAAAAGAGGTAAAACTATTCAACCCCCCCCCCCCTCCTTCTAGTTTTCCATAATTGGTATCAAGAGCCACGTCGCTCTAATTTTCAAAACAAATGGTTTTAAAAATTGAGTACGATTCATGTATCAAATTACTCATTAAGGAGGATTAAATATAAAAAGTGTTTTGTTGATTAACTTGTATTAGTTTTGATGTTATATACACTAATTATACTAGCTCGAAATAAAATTATGCTTAAAATAAGTGTTATATGTTCGGTATTAAACTCAGAAAGTTTCACACCTTTCCGCAAAGTTAGAAAATAATATTTGACAAAAAAATGCATTTTTGAGTACCAGATGGGCGGCCCCCTTATTTGTCTGGGCGGCCCCCTTAAATACTGGGCGGCCCCCTTAAATATTTAAGGGGTCCGCCTATCTGTTCGGCAGTTTTTCAGAAACTTTGAAAAATCATATAAAATTAACCGTAACTCTGTAGAAGTCGTGCCACCCGGAATTTTAAAGGTAATTGAGTCTAATTTCATTTAAAATACTTACAAGTAACCATTACAAATTTAAATAAGTCAGAAAGTCAAAATACTATACGGTGGTTAAAAATTTGTGTTTCATTTTAACGTAAAACTTTTGTTTTACCTTTTCCTTCAAGTCGGGCATTCCTAGTTGATATACTTTTGAAAAATTAAGTATTTATGTTTTCAAAATATTGATCTTAATTAAACTATACAATGGGAAGGAAACTATTTTATTTTCAAATAAAATCGAGCTAAGTAAACATTGGTGTATATAATACACAAAACGACGACAAGTGCTTTATGTGTTATGTGAACTTCTTTGTGATTTTATTTCCTTAATAAAATATACTAGATGATTGTTGCTATTTGAACTTTAGCTAACTGTATATCTAAGCATATGTGTCCTATTAGTTTATAGCTAGTTTTCCGGTTTATACTTAACTAGATCTTATGATAGATTTCTTGCATTAGGATTGCTATTTTATGATTGCATTGTATATAGGTATAGATGGCTTAATGTTACTCAAACATCTTGTATATGAGTTAAATTTAGTCACCTAAATATTTCAAACAATTGAATCTATTCTCAACAACACAATTAAATATTTTCAACAAATTACCTTGTTTTACCTTAGGTTGTTTAAATAAGAGCAATTAGATCATTTTAAAACATTAGTAGTTATATAAAAGAAAAAGTATTTTCAAAATCTAAGTGTGTTCATTATACATAACAATAAATAGTCTTTCACATAAACAAAACATATAACAATCATGAAGTAATAAGTCAACTTTCAATTATTCACTAACCTCACTCATAAATAATCTTATGATTAATGGAACACACTATCAAAATGTCTATTTATTTTAAATGAGTGTTCGTAAGGGTCAAGAAAGATCTTGATATTAAATCAATTCATTATTCAAATTATGGTTGATATATTTACCAAATCTAATTGACATGTTTTTAAGTGTGGACAAGAAATTGGATTGTTATTTGTTTAGTTTCAAGATTATATCAAATTACAACAAAAGACATAGTCTTGAATCTACATACTCAATCACACTAGATTGATATACAAACATTTACATCCTTTGTAGATGAAAAGAATATGCATTGGATCATAACTCACACTTGTGTTGATAATGTCATATTGAATCTACTAGTCCAATAGTTGTGTTCCAAATATTAGTGTAACATGTTTAATACATGCATAAAACATACAATGAAGTAGGATTGACAACTTGGATGTTTCGTCCGAAATATTCAAGCAATTTACATTGCAATGCAATGGATAAATGTGTCATATCCGAAAAACCAAACATGAGCAAACTAACAACATATGTAAATTTTGCTCACACTACTTAAAATCATCACTCCAAGCTAAAATACACATTTAAGAATAATACACACTATATATTCTATGTATTTCATTTTCTTTGTAGCGTGAATGGTTGTGTTACAAGACAATGCACTACACATTCCTTTTAAAATAATATAAGTTATTAGAATTGAAAAATAACTTGTCACAATGCATAAACAAGTAAAATTCATCTTTTCAAATACTAGTTAAATTATGGTATATAACATTGGCAAAAATCATTGAAAATAATATTTTTAAGAATATAAAAATGTCTAGTTTTAATATCATTTGAGAATCACAAACTCATTTAAGATAAACAATCTTAATGAGATTCATTTCACAAGATATGCTAAGGAGCATTCTTAAATCAAGCACATTTATTAAATTAAATAATGTGCCATCAAAACCAAACAACCGCTAAATCATAAACAAAAGATTAAAATATTTTGGTTATTCTTATCAAAACATTCAACACATCTCTTTTGAGATCATGAGTAAAACATATCATCTAGATTTATTTTCATAAGAACATGATGTTTGAGTCACATTAAGCCAAGTATTAGTGAATCAAGCAAACTTCATATTTGGTACTCTTCGATAGGTAAATTTAGGAACTCAATTTCTTCTAAAAGGAGAATGACTACTGGAGATCTATTGACTAGAAAATCAATTTAACCTAGCGGTTGAATTGCTTCTATGTGAGAAGTTGGGTGTGTGTAACCCGTAAAAATGGTCGTGTTTAGCCTGAATTGAGCACCACTAGTAATAGTCTCATACTCATTCTCCAATTTGATTAAATGGTTCTTCCTAAATATACCTAACGCTAGTTTACTTTTATGAACTTTGCCTCACATTAGAATTTTTCACTCCTAGATTTGTGGCATCTCGCATATATGATATTTCTAGACGTTTATTTGCTCCTACGTGATTTGATTATATGTCTTTATAATTATTTGCTTAGTTATTTAATGCATGTTTATTATAATAGTTATTGTCTTTCTATAACTATTTTGACATGATATAGTTTTGTACTTATGATACATGCCTAAATGCCTTTACATGCTTGACTCTATATGTCTCATCCATCTAGGTATATATTTCTTGCCTTTAGATCTTACACCCTTATTTCATGAGAACCTTAGTGTTACAATCCGATAGGTCATTATAGTCTCAAAAGTGTCTTAAGTGTCCTAGAGTCTTCATGCATACTCACTTCCTTATTCATCATCTTGTTCCCTTCCAAACAATCCACTCCTTTGTCAAGAGATAGTTAGATAGTAATCTAATACCTCTCTAAGTTAATGTGACAACTTAAATATTTCATCCGAAACGTTTAAGCAATTTTAATTAGCGAAATGCAAATTAAAATGTCACTCGTTGTTCATGTATATTTCTTGAGTCATGACTCTATTATTATATAGATGTCAAACATCTTCCGTCCTTCTTTAGGAAAACCTCATAACTCGTTTTGTGATTGTTTTAAACATTCACAATACTCGAGAAGAGCTACATAACTTCATGGATTAGGTTCATTGTATGCTATCCTTCATCCTCCGTGTCATTTTCAAGCTTATCACTTTCATGTTGATTCGTCTTTATTTTTTTTTTGTTACACTTTACATCCGGATGAGCATGAACCTAAACCCACTTCACACAACTTACATATATCCTTCTACCTTAGACCTAAACCCACATCACACCACTTACATATATCCTTCTACCTTAAACCTAAACCCACATCACACCACCAAACTCTCCAACATTCTTACTTCCAAGAATACACCTCCATTGGCCCAACATATTTACCCGCAATCAACCTCTTCCTTTTCAAACTTTCCACCGCCAATGTGAAATGAAAAACCGAGTCATCCTTTATACTACCAATCTCGAGTCATCCACCATTTCCATGCCCTCAAAGAAACAAAAAGTCAATATCATACCTCGTAAACAATAAACCTCAACCTCTACCTCAAAACTCCATCACCTCAACTTCTAATTTCATATCCTAGTACACCTTACGTACCATCTAAAACATCCTCCACCACATCTTCATCTCTATCCATCAATGGATATCCCAACTCACAATTGTCTCCACCACCAAAAGTGTCATCACCACCTTATCCAAGTGAATTTCATTACAAAATGCGTCTTTTCCACTTTCTAACAAGTGGAGAACACAAAGAAGATATCCAAGCTTCAAGTGTTATCGAGTCATCACCACCTCATCCAAGTGAATTTCATTACGAAATGCGTCTTTTCCACTTTCTAACAAGTGAAGAACACAAAGAAGATATCCAAGCTTCAAGTGTTGTCGAGTCATCACCACCTCATTTCACATATCCACCTTCGGCCGTCAACCAACAAAGCTCCTAAAAATCCCATGATTCCCAATCATTCACCTTTGTCAAACGATATATTAATCTAAACCATCATTGTCAACCCTTTGTCATCACCTTCCCTTTTCCATTCATGCTCATCCCTCCTCATTTATTCTATGAACGTATCATTCTCATCTTCATTTTGGCATCTTTCGCCAAAATATGTCGGTCGAATCCCTGTATTAGGTCCTAATCATTGTCACGTCTTAAGCATTGGTCATGTTATTTTTAGGGGGATTTAGGGTGTTATTTTTAAAAACAATAATTACATGTGTCATACTCTTAGTACATATACCTTAGACATCCATATCTTGTTGCCCAATAAGTGTCATGCATATATCTATCATCATCATTATGTATATGTGCATTCTTTTTCTACTAACTCTGTCTTGTAGGATTATTTTTTTTTCGCTCGATTCTTTGGTAGCCAAAACTAGTTTTGAGTATACACCAAGGGGGAGTATACACCAACGGGAGCATTGGCGATAGTCAAGGCTTCACTCACGATGATGCAAGCTCGCCTTATACATTCTATCTCAAGGATTGAAGTGTAGTAGAAGTCTCATCTAGGAGTCCACCTTTTTGCTTCGACAAAAGGGGGAGAAGAAGTGTAAACAAGTAACTTATACATTTTATTATGAGTTATAGTTTACATAGTTTTTCATCATCAAAAAGGGGGAGATTGTTGGCATAAATATTACGATATTTAATCTAAACATCCTCTTCATGTTTTGATGATGACAAAGATGTAAGTTACAACACATAACGTAAAGTGCTTAAGTTACTTGTGATCACAAAGCATTCTTACGTCAACATCTCAACACAAGTATGCTTCAACAATTACTTAAGGTATGTATAAACAAATGTCTAATACATTTTATGATCAAAGGGATTTTTATTTAAACATTACAAAGTTTATAAAATTATATAAACACTTTATATTTCTTTGAAAAACATTTTTGGTAATAAAGGAAAATGATTTATTCATAATAAACATGAAGAGAAGAATCCTTTGATCATAAGATTATAAGTCTTTGTTTTCAAGTGATCCAAACCTTCACCACTCAAAGTGCAAGAGAAGAATCCTCCCTATCATAAAGCTAAAGATATATTAGAGTCTAGTTAGTGTTGATGTGAGTTGTGAGTTATGTATGTATATGTAATAAGTAGATCAAGATGATCTTACTTAGTAGTTAGTCAATGAGTGAGTAAGAAGTAGTAGGAAGAAGTAGTAGTGTGGAGAAGTCATTTAGTTGTGAAGATGTAGGTGTGTGAATAAATAGTGGAGTATAGAAGAAGTTGTGAAGTAGTGAAGAAGTCGTGAAGTTGTGAAGTCGTGAAGAAGTCGTGAAGTCATGTAGAAGTTGTGTAGTGATCGAACTCGTGTCGTGGATTGGTTCTAGCTACTATTAGAACCCGACATTTAGCTTAGTGTCGTTAATTGGTGTAAGCAAAAGTTGTGTACGGTTTTCTCCGCCAAAAGGGAGCTTGTTGAGTAGTGAAGAAAACTCTCGAGTAGGTGACTCGGGGAGTGGAGTAGGGCAAGCAAGGTGTCCTTGTAGCCGAACCACTATAAATCATCGTGTCTGGTTTGCATCTTCTTTCTCTTAGCTCTTTACATTTATTCTTGCATTTATCGCTTTATATCTATGCTTGCGTATATATGTTGGTTGTTGCTTATATTGTCATGATGATTGATTGTGTTATAGTTACAAGTTAATATTGTGATGGTGTGTATAATTATATGATATGATCTAATAGATTATTATTCACACTCCTCATATTGAGTTTAACTTAATAAATGATTTGATACAAAACGTTTTAAGATTTTAAAAGGAAAACATATTCACATAAAGATCAACCAAAACTCTATTCATAAAAGTAAGTTTTGAAAACAAACTCAAAAGCACACATATATAATTGATCATATTGATTATATATTGTTTTCATAATAAACTCTAATTGAAGATTTTGAAACAAACATTTTATAAAAAGAAAAAGAGGTAAAACTATTCAAGCCCCCCCCCTCTAGTTTTCCACATGAGTGACTGGCACGATTTGAGTTGATTAATAGTAATTAAACTGTGGAGTTGAATAAGCGATAGGCTAACACGTACACAGATAGATAACAGATACAAATAAAAGGCCTGACGAATGATTACGTAGCTTGTTACTTGTCTTATTGCTAGTTTTATATGATGAGTGCTAAAATCTATTCTCTCTCGTTGGTATCTTAATTATAGGCGAGTAAACTCTTAATGATCACTTATGTCTATATTATTTAACCTTTTTTAAGGGCTTACACTAACTTGTAATGCTAGTGATGTAATCGTGGGAGGCGTATGGCAGCGTAAACATGCCACAACTAGACACAGAGTTTATCAATGCACATATAACAAGAACCAAATAAACATCAAATAAACTGATAATCGATGGGAAAGCAATATAAAGGGGAGCAGTATGGTTGCCACAAGCCCAGCAATCCCGATGGATTATAGTGTACTATTACAATAAAACAAAACCACTTAATGAATTAAACACTAGCAGGACCTTCTTACTAATCTGAAATCTTCATTTGGGTGGTGTCTTGTGTTGCCAAATTGAATGTATTCTTCTCCTTAGGGTTTTGTTGCACACTAAATTCGGCTGTACAATGGGGTGTTTATAGTTTCTTTTCAGGTCCAAGATTATTATATTCTGGAATATTCGTACACCGTCTTCAGATGCGGCGTATCATGAATCTTCATGCAGCGCATGTCTTCTGCATCTTGGATTATCTTCTGGTGAAGTCTTGAGATTGATACGCCATATGTTAGAATGTAATGCGGCGTATCTGGAGTAAATAAGTCAGATCTTATTCGTTGACCAAAGTTTCATATGCAGCACATGAGATAAATACATGCGGCGCTTTCTTCATAGTCAGGCAATAGTCTTTGNTTATCTTCTGGTGAAGTCTTGAGATTGATACGCCATATGTTAGAATGTAATGCGGCGTATCTGGAGTAAATAAGTCAGATCTTATTCGTTGACCAAAGTTTCATATGCAGCACATGAGATAAATACATGCGGCGCTTTCTTCATAGTCAGGCAATAGTCTTTGAATTCATCTAAGTATGATCGTACGGCGCATCTGTCTAGAATGATGCGGCGTATCTACCTTCAGTTCAGTAGACTTTTCCAACTTGATCCATTTTACGTCCAAAATAGCTAACTTTCACCAAACGCTTGTTTATAACTGAGAATTACAAAATTAAATAATTATCAATTCTCGTATAAAATATTATAAAAAAAGTCGAATACATAGGACGAATGATGGCAATAAAATATACTTATTTGATGTCATCAATGTCTAAGTCCCGCTTCGGGACATAAGCCCTTTAAAGGCTAGATTCATCCACCGAGGATGTCTAAGTTTCACTTTGGAACATGTGATCACTTAATAGCAGATATCGTCCACTTAGGACATCTAATCCCATCTTTGGGTTATAATGCATATAATTATGCAAATCATCCACCTAGGATGTCAAATTCCGCTTAGGGAGCACATCTATGTCCATTTTAATCATGTCGTCTAGTAAGGATGTTAATCAAGCAATAACATAACATTTTAACTAAAAACATGCTACCAAGACCACATGGGTCGTTACGGGCTGTTTTGATCTGTCATTAGAACTCATACTATGCAAAAATACTAACATAAACTCGTAACACGAGTATAGAGCGTGTACATATATAAAACCTAGATGTGAGAACCAACAAGTGTGTGGTACGTTTAACGGGCTACTAGAGTCCTGATTGTATTATTATATACATTACTCACCTCGATTACGCTTGAATTCTAACACGAGCTCCCGTAAAACGTACTCGGCTAATCCTTATAATATAGGAACATATAAATGACACAAAGCTTAATTAGAACATGATTTAGCCTATCATAAACAAGCATTTAAAGTGAACTATGCCATAAGGGGTGTTTGGTTCATGGATTATATAACCACACAAACACACTTTCTGAAAATTAAAACCATAAAGTGGTGTTATGGCATCTTAATAAGATACCCATCACTTATCTAAAGACTTACACATGATTTATATGTGTTCTTAGTGATTTTGTAAAATCACAACTTAACATAACTTCATAAAATTCCACAAGGATCCCACTTATGGCATAAAGACATGATTCTTAAGCTTTACCCGCTATTGCGTGATTATAATACACGAATTCAAGAACATAGATTTTACCTCAAATTAACTTGTGGGAATGATAGTTTATGAGTTCCTAAGCTTGAATATAGTGATTCCTTATCATAAACTTGAAGAAAATCAAGTATAGATCAAAACCCTAGTTTGTGTCTTGTGGGAATGATAGTTTATGTGTTTGACATGAAGAAAGAGAATGAGGGAAGAGATATGAAGTTCTTAAAAGTTCCAAACTAGATAAATCATATATGTATTTTAATTAAAGTTCCACAGTTAGCCAAGGTTTGTACCCGTTAGTGAAACTATTACGTGGAAAGTCCTTATTGCATTAAAATTAATTTCATAGGAGGTCATTTTAGCTAACGAAAGTATATAAGAATGACGATAGTCAACTAGGAAGCATATAAAATATTGATAAATTATTACCTGAAAAATTGGGGTGTTACAATTTAAGACTTAAACTAAACTGAACTAAGATTAGAACTGTGATAAGTCCTAATTCGTATTATACTGATCACATGATTATTGCTCATATATTGCATGTTTATATCTAAATTGATACTTAATTGCTTAAGTTTTCCATTTTCAGTAATTGTGGAGCAATTTTACAAGAGAGACGGAAAAAGATGTGATTTGGAGCTACTCTTGATGAGTATGTATGCAAGCTGTAGAAGAGCATATGACGTATGTAACTCTGGCCATACGCCGTATTGATATCTTGAAGAATTCACTAAGTATTGGTGAATATTGAAGTATATAGCGTATTTAACTCTGGAAATACATTGTATTTGGAAGCTCTACATTAAAAGCCCAAGTCAACCATTGAAGGTACATGGTGTATGAAACTCTGGCCATACGCCGTATTGAAGATCTTATCCCCAGTCCAAGTATATCGAAGATTTGAAGGTATACGACGTATCTCAACTCAACAATATATCGTATTTAAAAGATACGCAGAATATGCTTGGAATATGCTTTCTTCACCAACAATTAAGATATCCAGAATACACCGTATTCTCTATGGAATACGTCATATTCCATCTCTGGCATGAAACTATAAATATAAACCCTATACGGGAGCTTTAAGGATCAATCACTTACCACTCTCAACCATAGCCGAATTTCACCATTCCAAGGCTCCAAGATCAGTCCCAAGAACTAGGAAAACAAGAAGAGAAAATCTCGTATCATCACACTCATGTTATCATAAACCCTTGAATCCTTGCAAAGTTTTGTTAACGACAAAGTATAAACTTTAATTCTTAGCAAATCATGAATATAGTTTAAGCCTTTCATAACTAGAACTTTATTTCATTTAAACATTACATTTGCTACATTTACATTTTGCATAAAACATAACATTTTCATATTTCTATAAATAGAAAATGTTGTATGACATCATGGCATGCATCATGAGTATTTATGGAAAGATTTCCAAATCTAGAAGTTGACTTTCCATAAGATTTCTTACACACTTGGAAAGATTCTTACTCAAACTATCTTGTAGTTGACTTAAAGGATCTTGATTTGACATTGCATAGATATGGAAAGATTTCTTGAGCATTTGACTGTCAGGTCTGGCGGAACCCTGTGGATACAAGGGCGGAACCCTTGTTTTGGTTCCGTCGGGTCCGTCGGCCTGCTGGTCTTGTTTGGCTATAAATACCAAGCCACACTTAAGAATTCTCTCATCACTTCTCATTATATTTTACACATAAATTCTCAGTACTAACTCATTAACATTTCATTTGTGTGAGATCTTTTGTAGCAAAGAAGATCACAAGTTCATACCAAAAGTTACAAGTCTCAACATAACGTTGCAAGTCTTGATAGCTTAGCATTGTGTAAACTTGTGAGGTTTATACATCATTTCATTGTGTAATTTTCAGTTGTGATCGGTTAGTATTTTAGGCCTTAAAATACATAGTTAAACGGGAGTGGTTGTACCCTTGTAAAAGAACTCGACATCTAGCTTTGTGTTGGAAATCCTGTGTAAGCGACGTGTAAGGTTTTCTCCACCGGTGAAAGGAGCTTGTTGACTAGTGATTGAAACTCTCGAGTTGGATACTCGGGGCGTGGAGTAGGGCAAGGAAAAAGAGTCCTTGTAGCCGAACCACGATAAACAATCGTGTTGTGGTTTGATCGTTTCTTACTTTATACTTGCATATTACTTATCGTTAATTAGTTTCAATTGTTTATTACACGTAAAATTTTCAAAGTTAAGTTCAAAATCGGTAATACTATTTAACCCCCCTTCTAGTTTTCCACAATAAGAATTGCCAAAAACTTATGGATTCTTCATGATGAAGAAACCTCATTTGACACCTCTACTTATGTGTGAAACGTGGGAAATGGGAGGGAGTTATCTCCCTGGACCGATTTTGTGATAAACCAATTTTTGGTAAACTAGAAAGAAGGCTGCAAGTGATCTTAATTAGTTCTTCATTCAAGGTAAGCATAAAGTCACTAGTTTTAGTTTAATTGTTTATATGAGTAGAATTGAAGGTTTTAGGATGGAATGGGTATAATGATAATCCTAGCCCTAGTTAAGATGTTTCATGATCAAAAGATGACAATGTTATGAATGAATATTGATATGATGAAATTAGTAGAGAGTTAGTTATGTTATGATTAGTTGTTAATGGTAGTAGGAGTGTTTGGCACTATGCTTGAACGAGACCAAATTAGTAGTTAAAAGATGAAGTTTATGTATTAGATGATTTAGTGATTCATAATAGTGCTAGTATGATTGTTATATGTTTAGGTGATCATGGGAAGCAAGTGGAAGCTTAGCTCGATATTGAAAGGTGAGTAACGAATTAGCCTAGCATGATTTAGTAGTATAAAGTATAAATGATACAAAACTAAAACATGCTACTAAAATTGGAGTAGGACTTGGCAAAAATGAATTTAGAGCTAAAACCACTCAAACGAGACCTAGAACTCCTATTCCCAAACGCCCCTTTCCAAAGAGTAACTACAACACTCAACCAAACTACCAACATGGTTGGAACCAAAACATACCTAGACATTACCAAACTCCAAATTACATGTCATGGAACCCATATGTTCTATTGGGGACCAAACGTTTGACTGTTTTTCATAAAATAGGTGTGCTTCAAAGTTAGTTTGGAATCGAATGAATGGATCAAAGATAGCGGTTGCTCAAGGCACATGACGGGTAACAAAAGCCTCTTTTCAACATATCAAGAATGTGATGGAGGTAATGTTACGTTTGGTAGCAAAGTTAAAAGCAAAATCATCGGAAAAGGTACAATTTCTCATGACTCCCTCTCTATAGATTATGTAGCTCATGTTGATAACCTAGGTTTTAATCTCCTTAGTATTAGTCAACTTTGCCGCAAAAAGTATAACATCTTTTTCAGTGAAAATGGAAGTAAAATACTTAAAGACGGCATAACCATAGCCAAAGGTGTTCTTAAGAATAACGTGTATGTCATGAAGATGGATCAAACATCTAGAGACAAACTTTGTCTCACCTTATTAGATGAATCTTCAACTTTATGGCATAGACGTTTAGGACACGCTAACATGAGACTTATCCAAAACCTCTCCACAAAAGACTTAGTTCGAAACCTACCCAAGTTGAAATATGACCAACACTTTTGTGATGCTTGCAAAGTTGGTAAACAAGTTCATAATAGCCATAAGGCTAAAAATATGGTGTCCACATCTAGGTGTCTAGAACTTTTACATATGGATTTGTTCGGTCCATCCGCTATACAAAGTTATGGAGGTAACTTCTACACTTTGGTTATAGTAGATGATTATTCAAGATATACTTGGACAAAATTTTTGAAAAGTAAGAACGAAGCTTTTGACCAATTTGAAATTCTAGGTAAGAAAATTCAAATCAATTAGGAACTTGCATTGTGTCTATTAGAACGGATCACGGTCGTGAATTTGACAATGAAATATAATTTGGAAACTTTTGTGATAAAAATGGTATAACACATAATTTTTCAGCACCACGCACTCCTCAATCTAACGGTGTAGTAGAACGCAAAAACCGGACTCTACAAGAGATGAGTAGAACAATGCTTAATGAACAAAATATTCCACAAAAGTTTTGGTGTAATGCCGTTGACACGTCAACCTACATTTTAAATCGTGTCTTAATTAGACCATTTTTAAACAAAACTCCATACAAACTATATAAAGGTAAAAAGCCTACATTAGGATATTTTAGAGTATTTGGGAGTAAATGCTTTATACTTAACACCAAGGATTATCTCACCAAATTTGACCCAAAGTCTTATGAAGATGTATTTCTTGGATACTCACAAAATAGCAACGCTTATATTGTGTTGAACAAAGAAACCTTAAGAGTCGAGGAATCGTTGAACGTAACATTCGACGAGAGTCCACCTCCCTCTAAGACATCACCTTTGGTAGATGATTTCTTAGTTGAAAGTCAAGCTATGAAAAATCAAGAAATCTTGGATAATGACAAGGAAGATGAACTATTAAACAAAGAAATTGTCAATGTCAAAGAATCTAAAAGTCATCCATTAGATAGTGTCATAGGAAATATTAATGAAAGAACACTAAGATCAAAAGTTCAAAATGAAAGTAACTTCTTTTGTTTCGTGTCAACCATTGAACCGAAAAATATAAACAAAGCCATAAAAGATGAGTCATGGGTAATAGCCATGCAAGAAGAATTAAACCAATTTTTTAGAAATGACGTTTGGACATTAGTTCCTCAACCAAAAAGCCAAACAATAATTGGAACAAAATGGGTCTTTCGTAATAAAATGGATGAAAATGGTATTGTGTCTAGAACAAAGCTAGGATAGTAGCACAAGGATATAATCAATAAGAAGGCATTGACTATGANACAAAGCCATAAAAGATGAGTCATGGGTAATAGCCATGCAAGAAGAATTAAACCAATTTTTTAGAAATGACGTTTGGACATTAGTTCCTCAACCAAAAAGCCAAACAATAATTGGAACAAAATGGGTCTTTCGTAATAAAATGGATGAAAATGGTATTGTGTCTAGAACAAAGCTAGGATAGTAGCACAAGGATATAATCAATAAGAAGGCATTGACTATGATGAAACTTTTGCTCTGATTGCTAGGCTCGAGTCAATAAGGATTTTACTTGCATATGCATGCGCACACAATTTTAAACTATTTCAAATGGACGTCAAAAGTGCATTCTTAAACGGGTTTATAAATGAAGAAGTATATGTTGCTCTAACCACTGGGCTTCCCCGATTTTGAAAAACCTAATCATGTTTACAAACTTAAAAAGGCTTTATACGGACTTAAACAAGCTCCAAAAGCGTGGTATGATCGACTTAAAACCTTCCTAGTTGACCATAGGTACACCATGGGCTTAGTCGATAATACTCTCTTCACTAAGAATAAAGGTTCACATATTATCATAGTCCAAATCTATGTTTATGACATTATATTCGGATCAACTTGTCAAGAATTATGTGTCGATTTCTCAAAAATCATGCATGATGAGTTTGAAATGAGTATGATGGGAGAACTCAACTTTTTCCTAGGACTCCAAATCAAACAATTAGAAGATGGTATCTTCTTTAACCAATCGAAATATATAAAGGACATGCTTAAGAAATTTGGTCTTGAAGATTCGAAACCAATCAAAACACCTATGTCCACGGAAACTAAACTCACCAAGGATGAGGAAAGTGAATATGTAGATAGCACTAAATATAGAGGTATGATTGGAAGTCTACTTTACCTAATGGCTAGTAGACTCGACATTATGTTTAGTGTTTGTCTATGTGCTCGTTTTCAAGAAGATCCTAAGATAATTCATCTTGAAGCCGTTAAAAGGATTTTTAGATATATTAAGGGCACTACACATTTAGGATTATGGTATCCCAAAGGAACGGGAGTAGACACCATAGTGTATGCCGACTCGGAGCATGCCGGAGACTATGTTGATAGAAAAAGCACAAGTGGTATTTGTACTTTTGTTGGACATTGTCTCACCTCATGGTTCTCTAAGAAACAAACGACTCTCGCTATCTCAACAACTGAAGCCGAATATGTATCGGCCGGAAAAGCATGTCAACAAGCTCTTTGGATGAAGCAAGCTCTTGTCGACTACGGAATTCAAAAGTGAAACTAGTGAATCAAAACCATTAGAATCAAAACAGAAGTACATACATTTGAAAGATAGATTTGTACCCATTGCTAGTGATGAGGAAGTTAAAAGCTTTTGCAAATCATCTTTAAAACCCGAGGCCGAACCCTTTAAACCAAAAATAAGGTCCAAAACTCCAACACCTAGAAAACCAATAAGTCCTCATCCTAGGTCCAAAACTCCTCAAACTAGAGTAAACCAAAATAGACGAAGCTTTCACAACAATCATCAAATGTGGAACTTCAATCCTTGAGGGATGTTTCCACCATATATACACCCAAGTCAAATACAAAACATGTTCGGATCAAACAACTTTGGTCAAATGAGACAATGGGGACCTAATGAATTCGTCATACAAGCTTGGAAATTTAAGTTGCCTCCACAAGATCTTACAATCCCTTGAAGACTTTGAAGAA
>LBNU01008103.1:93047-107562 GCA_014162995.1 Artemisia annua
GACAAAACTCCCTACTTCACTGACTGGACAAAACCATTGCCTCTTCTAGGCTTTCCCGAGAAACCTAAGATTCCATACCGACACTTCTTCAACAATGACCTCAGATACCTTCAACACGCTCACGAAACTTCCAAGGAACGATACGCATCTTCACTGACAATTTCCGTCCAGCTACCAGATACGAATTACCAGACATTGAAGAGTCTGCACCAATCTTCAGCAAATCAGTTGTCACTTACAACAGGGAAGCTCTTCTAGGTATTCAACATTGGCCTGAGAAACAAAAACTCGGGTACACCCACAGATTACATCTCAAGTCAAGTGAAAATGTGCAGCAACCGCTTCGTATCGTTGCAATCATGGAACTCGTGGAAGATAAAAGATTCAACTACACATTCTTGAAAGAAATCGTCGTCAAGAGACTGGATGAGAAGAAGTACAAGTTTTGTGAAGCAGACTTCCTAGATTTGAACCTGAATGACATCGAAGACATGTATTTGGAGAAGGTTCAAGGGAAAATGCTTAACTTCCCAAGGGAAACTCAATACAACTTCATCGCGTCTCTACTGCTCTACATCAGACGGGTTATAGTTCAAGAAAGGGTGGAAGATCTTCAACTAGGCGTGGAAAGTTATCAAAACAACATCAACCTCACCAAACCACAGCTCATATTTCCAGGAATTCTAGAGCTATCAGAGTATACTCTCGTGCAACAACCATCTTTTGGAATCATCCACCTCAACAAGAAGAATCAGCTTCGTCTTATGCGGTTCGATGAAATTCAAAAGTTTTATGACGAGACACTTCAAAGAGTTCGTGATGGGTTGGCAGAAAGGTTGGATGATGAGAAGAAGAGGTTAAAAGAGGGTCGAGAAACAAGGTGGAAAGCTAATGGACGCAGAATGATACGCAAGTTTGTCCATACCATTGAAGAAAGGTTGTACCGTCGTCAACAGATCAGAAGGTTGGAAAGCTACATTGGTGTTCGTCCTTCATTTCCGGTCTTGACATTTAGACGACCTGATCCACAGTTCACAGACTTTGATGCATAGCCGAATGATGAACTTCAGCTTACATTCTTCCGGTACCAAAATTTCAATATTTTCATTTATATTTGAATTGATTTGTAATTGCTACGGCTTGTGCACACATAACAGTGTATAACCCGCACTTGGTACTTAAAGGACCCTGTGGTACGCATCAGTGCCACAATCCTCATATAAGGAGCGAAAGCTTGTTACTTCTGAGTAGAATTTATCAAACCTTTCAGTATTTTCTTAATTCTGCTCAAAAGACAAGTATTACACCTCAATAAGTAATCACTTGTTGATGGGGAGTACTTGATTTCAAACATTGTTCTTAACTCTTAAAGTCTTGTTGATTTCTCCTCATAAGACTCAAAAAGGCATATTTTAATCAAAACATTTACAAAAACAACATTTGATATGCTATTTTTGAGGGGGAGAAGAAGAATAGTGATTAAAATATGATGTGAAAAGTCTTATCTTGTACGAGCTCGACTCAGAATTGACCCACGAATTGACGAAACAACAAAAATTAGTATTCGAAAGGATTTATCCGAGTAGAAAGTACCGTTTCGAGAAACTCTTTCTAGACGTTTACTTCGACGGGTCTAACTTCCTTTTAGGAATGTTAACAACTTCAAGTTAGTTATTAGGGCTAGTTATCACCTAAAAACTGATAATGTATCCCTTTAACTAAGCAACATAAACGTGTCCCTCGGGTACATGTCTATTAAGAGTGGATCAATTCAAAAGTGCCAACTCTTCCCGGATATGCAAATTTCTGAAAACATTCATAAGCATATGTGGATGGGGAGTCTTTCATAAGAAATCCAAAACCTCAAAGTGTTAACAAAACTTATATACTCATAAACACTTTGAGAGATTTTCAATGATTTGGTTCAAAGGCATCAATAGGATAGTTATGGAGTTACAAGGTGACTAAGGATAGGAATAACCGTCCTATGATCCGCCAGAACCGGAGGGATCTACCCAAGGACATCACCAATAGTTAGAATTTGGAAGTCCTTAGGTCTGATATAACAAAAGGAGAAAGAAGGGGTTGAAGAATTAAAAAGAAAATGAATGAAAAGGGTGAAAAGAAATAGCCCTCCATTTTATCAACCATAGGTCAGACACCGGGTTCAATTCATATGCTACTGGTCGTTGCTAAGGCGACACCGGTATTGAAGATAAAAGACGTCATGGACCCAGTGACGCAATGCACCTAAACCTTCTTAGCCACTCAGGCATCTCTCAAAAGATGTTTGTTTCATTCTCACGGGGAACCAGTGTAATCTATCGATCGTCTATTAGAGATGGTTGATATTGAAACAGGAGGCCCTCTGCTCCATGCCTCCGCATAGGAAACCAAATGTGCACTTATCGAGTCTAGAGCCACGAGATAACATAAAAGATCTCTTAGGAACACAAAAATCTTCTACACTAAGTGTCTTGCATCATTGGACACTAAGTGTAAATTATCGAGTCCTTCGCAGATCTTAGCAATCTGCCTTGAACGTTTATGAGGGATTTACTTATGTATTTCTCGAATGATTGAACGGAAATCCTGCCAGGGTCAACATCAAACAGCCCTGACAGCAGGTCACTTCGGTGATTCCTTGTGGATTACGCTTAGTGTGTTCGATGGTTTCAAACGGTCTACAGTCGTGGGGTGATCTCCAGCGACTCACCTAATCGTGGGTGTACGTATGTATGTCTGTGTAAGCCCTCTAGGGGGTATCCGATTAGGAACGGCCTTGGTAAGGATTAGAAGGAGTCTTCACACTATGCTGTTGACAAATTCTAATTCCAAACCTGTAAGTACCGGATGTTTTATTGCTAACTGTCTCAATGCAGGTACAACAACCATCCTGAACACCAGCTTCCACATGCTCATACTTACATCTCAACAAACATGAAAGCTCTCATGAAAGATCGAAGCAACACAAAAGTCAAAGATAGATTCCATGCCAAAAGAATCTACAAAGTAATAAAGATAAACGATCTAAAGCAAAGCACCGTCTAAAGTAGAATTCTACGTCAACACAAAGAATCTTCATGTATGAAAAGAGAGCTTAACACGAAAGAAAGTTTCAAACGTCAAAGGTGTATGAGCATGTCGGAAAGATGCAGATCTACTGGAGTCTAAGAAAGTGATGAATGGAAGATTACCACATCAGTTGATCACTATCACATCATCAAAGATAAAGAACGAAGAACGATGAATCATTTCTACTAATCATTTTTGAAGACGTCTAAAGCTATGAAAGTTAACAACTAAAGTCAGAAGGCAAAGACGTCAAGCAACCTCAAATGACTGTGACGAATATCACTCCTTCATAACCGATCCTTAGGGGGAGATTGTTAGGACCTAAGTTTATCAACGTTTTATCAAGTCTCGGTTATTTCAGAATATGTAATAGGTTGCTAGTTTATCTAAGTTAATCATGTAATCATTTAGAGTCCAAGAACAGTCCAATGGGCTTAAAGCCCACATTTAGAAGAAGAAAGGGAGGAGAGGAGTGTTGCCCTACTCCTCACCTATAAATAAAACTCTTATGTATTCATTTAACTTGTTGGTTATTTCATATCATAAAGAAACTCTTGCACTTTTATTCTTCTCATTTGATCTAATCAACCAAACTCTATTTCTCATCTTATTTCTATCAAATCAATACCTGTGTTTACAATATGGTGACCTAACACGTATGAAAACTATTTTGAAGATTTTTATTTAGATTGTTTCGTGTAATAAAATTAACTTTCACTTGTGAAAAAATAGTAGTGATGTTGCTAATATTTTTTTACACAAGTGAAAAAAATATTATTGTCACAAATTAAAGCTACTTTTTATTTTTTTATATTTTTTTTAAAAGTATGAAAACTATTTTGAAGAATTTTATTTAGATTGTTTCGTGTAATAAAATTAACTTTCACTTGTGAAAAAATAGTAGTAATGTTCCTAATAATTTTTTTTTTTCACATGTGAAAAAAAATTCACTTGTGAAAAAATACTTTCACTTGAAAAAATACAGTTGTTTCTACTTATATTAACTAAACATTAGTAGAAGTATTTGCAGTTGTTTCTACTTATATTAACAAAACATTAGTAGGAGTATCTTCATACCCATCTAAATTCTACCTACTTATACGCATCTACAGTTTTTATCCTATGCTAGTGATAGGCACTTCTTATTAGATTATAGTGATGGGCTCTTTTCTTTCCTTCATGCGCTGAATAAGCTTAAAAATTTCTTCAGCTTCCACTTGTTTACGCAAGTCATCTTTCGGAGCACGATCCGGGTGAAATTTCAATATTGCGTCCTTGTAACCTTTTTTAATATGAAAGTATCATCACAGATTGATTTAGCATATATGTAACCAATTTTACCCCTCCTTGTTAAATAGCATTATAAACCATCAAACCGACAAACTTATATTTTCAGTATATAAGTCTATTTTCAGCATACAATTATGATACTCAATCATATAGCTAGTAAGTTGTGATTTAGGTATTAAACTAACCTCAGCTTCACTTGGACCAATGTTCATCCCTAAGCCAATCAATAATATCCTCAAATTATAACTCCTTTTTTCGAGCTTGCTTAGTCTCTGTATCACTTCAATGCGGTATTGTTCATTCAGATTTATATTTTCTTCTTTCTGGCAAATAACAAAAGTATATTTAATTAACAACTTTTAGTTAAAATCATATTCATCATAGGTGATAAAATTAGAAACTAGTTCAAATGTAGGCAGAGGGTCACTGGAAATTTTTTGCAAACCTTCTTTTGACTTTCCCGGATTTCTTCTACTCGTTGCTTTTGCCTTCTGTGTATTTTATTTTCAGTTTGTTTCCTTTTCTGCATACGATGCAATTCTTGATCTTTTTTGTCCTGCAAAAAAGATGTGAAATTTTTTTAGTTTAAAGTAACTAAAATTGCATCTTTTAATTGTAATCAACTTAATTTATATTTTACCTTTGTATCATCAACTTTTTCTTTATCTTCTTGAGTGTCTAGTATCTCATCTTTTGATGGGCTGTCATGTCCTGTTTCAAAAACTTCAAAAACATCCTCTTTTGATTGGCTTTCATTCCTCTTTTCATTTTCAAAAACTTCCTCTTTTGAAACATTACTGCAACCATCAGCATCAGAGTTCTCATTTTCATTTTCATTCTTCTTTTCAAACCCCAAATCATCATCATCAGAGTTCTCATTTTCATTTTCATCTTTTCCTATTGAATCATCAGCTTTCTCATTTTCTTTATCATAATCATCAACATTCTTCTTTTCAAAGCCTGTTGATTCATTATTTTGCCTTTCTTCACCAGAATCATTATTCCCTAAATCATCGTCAGAAAGATGTACATTCGAAAAATTATCGTTTTTGTTTTCAAACCTGTTTTTTCATCTTCTTCCTTTTCTTCAGCTAAATCTTCACTTTCTCTTTCAAACCCCATTGTCTCATCATTTTCACTTTCTCCCTTATTCATCATATCTTCTCTAGAAAGATATTCATTCTGAATACAATTGTTGAATTTGGCTTTTATCTCTTTAAGCCTTGGACTATCTGGATTTTTGCTGGAAGATAATTTAAATTCATTGTTTATATCAGATAGAATTTTTTCCGGCAAATCGACATTCAGATATAGTTTATCCATGTCCAACTGTTATTACAAAGAAAAAAAGAAATATGAGGAAATGTGAGGGTATTCAATATCTATTTTCTTCACATGTGAAGGTATTCAATATCTAATTTATTTACATGTGAAGGTATTCATTACACAAGTTATTTATGATTATAAATAAAAGAAAACCTTTTTTTCGGATGAATCATTATTATCGTTGTCCTTTTCATATAAATCCAGAATTCCAAAACCGCCGTTGTCGAATTCAAAATTATCCCTCTCTCTTATCTTTTCAGAACTCCAATAATTTATTGCATGAATTTTATGAGGGATGGAGTCTGTAACACACTTTGTTGAATGAAGGTATATAAGCTGCAAAATAAAATTTTCACATGTGAATAAACATAAATTTTTCACATGTGAATACTATAAATAAAGTTACTATACTGTGATAAAAAAATAATAATGTATCGAAATTAACACTTACAATAAGTGCTACTAGAGGTCTAGTATAGTAACTTTCAGGATTATCTCTCACCCACTTTTTCTTGCTGACTTTCAAGCAGTCGAAAACATATTTGCACCAGTCAATATTTTCTATTTTCGTTTCTTCTGTTATATAGGCAAGAATTTTTTTAGGCCTACACAGTCCACCTGCTCCTGCTAATCCCATCACATTCGAAAATAAAACAAGTATGCTCAACTTGAACATAATTCCTTCAACTTTACTTTCTTTAATGAACTTATCAACTTCTGTTGGTGTTGTAGTCCTTTTAGTAAAGTTACTATACCATCTTTCGCTTAGAGAATCTTTCTTTTTTCTAATCTTAACCAAATTCTTGATATCCAGACCTCCTATTGGTACACCCAACATTTCATGAATCAAATCTGGAGATATCTGAATATCATAATTCTTTAACTTTATCTTATTCTCCTCAGGTACAAAGTTTTCGACAACAAAAAGACCAATTCTACCCGGAAGATCTTGTACAGCCTTGTCATATAATGACCCAAATCCCATATCTATTAAATCTTTCGTTTGACCTAATGTCAGTTTCTTCATCAGGTTGTACAGGACTTGTGGCGATGTTCTTGTTCTAAGTATTTTTATCTTTATTTTCACCAACCTTAAGTTTTCCTTTCTTATCCCTTTCTTATCTGTAGAAGGTGAAGCAGAATCTGCAGCAGGTGAAGCAGTTGAAGCAATATTAGGCTGACTTTTTTTCGGTCTTCCTCTCTTATTTGAAGCAGGTGATGCAGAATTAGAAGTAGGTGAAGCAGTTTAATCAATATTAGTCTGAGTCTTTCTTGGTCTTCCTCTCTTAGGTTTGTTTACTTCATTGCCTTTATTTGCAGAACAAGTTTTTCTAGAATCTGGAATAAAATATATACATATAAATTAAAAGAATAATATAAAATAAACTTATTTAGAAGATAAAAATTTTCACTTGTGAAAATTTCACAATATGTATACAAAATTATGAAAAGTTGAAGTATCTTTTTACATTTTCACAAATTTCACAGATTGCTAGATAAATATAATGTTTGTGAGATCAATGCACAACTCACCACAATTCTCACAAGTTTCCTATATAATTTAGGCATCAGGTTCAAAACTTTGCCTAATATACTAAATAAACTTAACATTGTAGAATTATGCATATAGTTTTACGTCTTTTTAATTTATAAAACTTTGGTTATGAAACTTCGATTCCAATTTTATGTGATCTCAACTTGCAATTATTAACAAAAAAGTATACTAATATAACATGAAACATGCAAGTAAATAAGTAAGGAAATAAAGGTAGAAAGATAGCACCGTGAGACAAGGGATTTATAATTGTAAACATCTGGTATTTTCCTAAAACCTAATCTAGCCAAACTTCTATTTTTAGAGCTGAAGCATTTTTAACTTTAAAAGCAATGTTAAATTTTGATTGAAGAGCGTGAGATATATTAGAACGAGAATTTAATTTTGTAGACTAGCTCAGCACAACCTAGAAAACGATTTATTTGCATGCAAAATTATTTGATTTATTATGCCAGTTGAGAAAACTATGAAGTTTATGCTTTGATTTTCTGGAAAAACTATTTCAGAGAACGAGGCGCAAGTTTTATAATTTCGAGTCCGGTTTGCTAAGTCAATTTGAGTCCCGAACGCGTTTTATGAAGGAGAACTAGCTAAAATCCACCCATTGCATTACCCTATAATACCCCATACCCTCATAACATCCTTCTTTCATCACCTCTAAAAACACACAACACTAAATTTACTTCTCCTCTCTTTCCATTCTCTCTCGTTGACCGGCGACCACCCTTCACCGCCGCGCCGCCACAAATTCCGCCCCCGGAATTTATCTCCGGCCATTCCTAATTACACCACCTATCCCGTTGATAGATCGGGACATCCCCGACTCATCGCCCGCAACCCGTTTTCAACCAACAAATACTCCATAACCGCGCCTAAGATCTTGAATTTTGACCGCGACCCACCAACTTTTGCCGGCAATAATCATTTCCGACGAGCTCTTGGGTAAGCCGAGCTTCCTCCACTACTTTTCTCACGTTTTCTTTTAATAAAACCCATTTATACCGTAAACCTAATTTCGTTTTTAATTAAATCCGAATTATTATTAATAAATTTTAATAAAAACGTTTTTAAATAAGGTTTTTATATAAAAAAATCGTGTGGAATTCTTGTTCTTTGGTTGTTTTGAGTCGCGACCCGCGGTTGACTCACCGAGTCAACTCGGTTGACTCGGTGAGATTGATATTAATCCGTGTTTGGGGGTCGAGTTGGGTGGACGAGTGGGAGTGATATTTTGTTGTTTGATTTATTTTTGAGGGTGTTTGGTTGTGTTCGTGTGTCGGCAGCTTTGGACCACCCAACCACCGACCATGGTGGTGGTGGTGGGTGCATATTTGTTTGTTGGTTGATGTTATTGGTCGTTGGTTAATTTATTTGGTTTTGGATGTGTTTTGGTTAAGCCGAAGGTGTAAGCCGAAATGTATTTTTTTTTTTTTATGTTGGTTTTGTGGTATAATAGCGTTACGTGACGGGTTTAGGATAGATTGGTATTTTCGGTGAACGAGATATGGGATTGTGAGTGTTGTTTTATTGTTGTCGGGATACGGTTTAGTCTCGGATGGTTATGTTGTTACTATTATAACGCTTATTATTATTAATATTAGTTTAAACGGTAAATATTAATACGGAATAATAAATATGAAACAAATATAAGATTGTTAAAGTTAATTTAATTTGGACTGACGGACTTAAGTATCCGCGCTTTGATGACTTGTATTAATAATTGTGAGCTTGTATTGGAACGTTTGGATTGCGGCTATGGTTATTTGGACTTATGGACCTTTGGTACACGAGCAGAGGTAGGTCGTTAGGCCCTTAAAGATCTTACAGTACCTGGAACCCGACTATACGAAATGGTGAATAAACTAAACAACTAATGGACAACAACGTAAAGATATATTCAATCATATTGAATATTTTTATATTTATTTTTATAACGTTATTTATAAAGAGTCTTGACCCGAAAATCGCTTTATTAAACGCCAGGTCATGCCGGGAAATTTAACTAAATAGTATACAATTATTTATTATATATTTAACTAAATATAATCTATTTATAAAATTTGGGAAATGGGTAATACCAGACTACTAGGAATTGTTTGCTCTTTCCTTTCGTGTCTTTTATTCTTTTCTGTTCTTCTTTCTTTGCGAGTATTGCTTCGATCTTCTTGTTTTTCATGTGTTTTGAGGTTCCCGACTTAATCTTTTCTATATCTCCAACACGAGACTACCTTTGTGGAAATGTTTTCTCTTTTAACGCCATCATCTTTCTAATAAACCTTCATTCAAGCATTAACTATTAAAGTATGTCGAGGTACTATTGCTGAGTTATGATATTTATATGATTAAGTGTGCTGAGGATTGTCACTGTGAGGCGGTAACTTTTTTGATTGATTGATATATCTCGTTACCTTTTTTTTTGGTTTTGGCTATGTTAGGTGTGATTCATAGCCCACTTTTGTTACTCTTTTAAATGTTTATAACCATGGGGTGAGATACAGGCTTTAATGTTTTCTGAGCACAAGTATTTTGGTTGCTCTGTTGGTATGCTTCCTGACGATGTGCTAAGTAGCTCTGCCTGTGCGCTATGCAAGACCCCTCAGATACATGAACCATTAATCACTGGCGAGGAACGCGAATATAGGGATATAGCGCATAGTAGAATTGCCCTCCCACTCCTTTGCTAAGATAGGCGAAATTGTGGGTGTACTAATTGATTGTCGAGTAAAATGGCAAGTGCTCGACTTGAGGGCATTGTTATGACTATGAATTCCGCGCGGTATATTGATATTATGATTGTTGGTTAACGTTTGCGTGTCAATGAGCTTAGGCATCATCAACAATTTTATGCACAGGGATGCCTCTATAACATTGGTTGTTTCTTGATTTACCCGATATTAGCATATGTTGCTCATATCTTTATGATTAAACCGTTGTGCTCATTACTTTAATATTTTAAAACATGGGATTGACGGGACTACAACCTTTGTGTTGACTTTTTAAGCATGTATTTTCAGGTAATGATGTTTAGCTTGGCCATGGTGATCGCATAATGGGGCGTGGAGGAGTGGCATTGGGCCGAGTGGTATTCTGTCAGCGGGGCAGCATTAACTAATTGTCAGCTACCTTATTTTAACATGTCATTGCCCCGCGTAAGAGAGACCTTTTTGTGTCTTAATACTTTTCCCGCTGCTATACTCCTGTTATTTTTGCCGCTGCAACTGCATTTATTTTTCCGCTCGGCAACTTTATATAAAAGAGTACTTGGGTAGCCTAAATGCGTTTATAAATCGAGATGATATGTTTTGGTCACAATTGCTGTACCCCGGTGCGCCGCAGTGTGTGGTCGTTCGTCTAGACCTGATAAAACGCCACTGCCGTGCCTGGTTTCTATTTTCGGATCCACAACTACCGCCCGGCAGCACCCTGTAGTGCGCATCCGCTTGCGCTCAGTTGCGGGCGGGTCGTCGGTACCGATGCCGTACTCAGCCCACAGCTACGTTTCGTATAGCACGCCGGAAGTCGCCCGGCGCCCCGCGGACGCCACCATCGACGCGCGCTGTATACAGACACGCCGCCTCCTGTTCCTGGAGTCAAAATGTTTTGAGACAGAAAGCCGCCAGCCTTTCATGCTACTTTCCGCCAGGTAAAATTTATTGAATTTATATTTATACATGCCTTGAATATTATGTTAGTTGGACTTCTCCACTAATTTGCTTTGCTTATAAAATGTTTTCCGCGAAAATTTGGCGTAAGTGTTTTTATACCTTCCTTATGGCTCTTGTTAGAGTATAATGTCTGTCCCAAGTCCCCACCAGTTGTTGACGCCATTGCTATTAGAAGATGAGATGGAGTTAGATGTTCAGTTGGTTCAGGATGAAGGTAGGTTTAGAGATTGATGTTTGGTTGGATGATGAGGTAGTTTAGAGGATGATGTTGGTATTCGATGATGGAAAAAAATCGATGATGATGAGGATGATGAGGAGGAATGATGATGATGAAGGGAGTTAGGGATGAGGTCAGGATGTTTCTCTTGCCAGCCTTCGCCTGTGTATTCGGATTGTGACTTATGAGTGCGGATACGTCTGAGGCATTAGGGTATGCGCTTGAAGACTGAGGTTCCGACGACGTATGAGGTTGGTGAAGTCTTCGGCATTGCTAGTTGTTACTAACGCAGGCATATAAGAGACATATATGCATGAGTCATTTGAGACAGAGATAGATAGAACCTAGAGAATAGATAGAGATAGCCATAGACCTCAGTAGACGTTGGAGTGATAGGACAGATTTGAGGGTTGGCAGGCATTGAGCGAAGAGGTGGCAAGATAATAGAATAAGGAGAGTAGCAGGAGAGATGTATTTGGAGCCACCAGAGGCCAGGGTGAGAGGTGAGTATGTTGGAGCCCAGATCCCGAACGCATAGGGTGGCAGGAGCGTTTGGATTTGCTGATGGGAGATGGGCTTGAGATGAAGTAGGAGGTGGATCGTTGACTATTGAGCAGGAGGTGTTTCTTGACTAATAGACACAGACGACATTCAATCGTAGGCATTCAGTCATTATGGATGAGCTTCATGCTAACGCAGTGGCAGGTGGGTAAAATGAACAGGTTGGCTAGGTTCAGGCAGCTGAAGTGTTGATGTGATGGCTGTTATGGAGGTCGAGCAGAGAGCGTGATTGACATTCTGGTTGTTAGTACTTTGAAGTAGTTTATCTAGTACGGTATCGACCTGAACTAGTTCGTTGATAGATTTTATCAGAAGCTTGTAATTTGTTTTGAATTCTTGTAGAGACCAATGTCAACGTATGAAACTATGATGTATCTATGATGTGTACTATTAACGGTGTTGACCTATGCTCGTTATGTCTGTTTCTTTTGGGGTATTGTTGGTCTTGCACTATAATTCTGACACATTGATCCCATACTTACAATGGTTGTAGGTATTGATTGATAGAATTTATGCCTCCTAAGAGATGACCGCCAGGCTGCCATTTCCAGCAGTGTTGATGGAAGGATTGGCAGCAGCGCTTGCTGGGCCCAAGCAGGTGTCCGATCCCCAGGATTGTTGCCGACCAGGCCTGGAATTCGAGTGTTCACCAATAAGCCATTTCTGTACCTTTAAGGAGTTCATGGATTGTAAGCTAACTACCTTCAAAGGACTGAAGGAGCAGTTTATTGACTCAGTGGTTGAAAGAGATGGATCGCGTGTTTCAAAGGAGCAATTGTACTGAGACAACAAGGTGACGTAGCGCGACGGGTACATTATTGGAGGCATGCCTTGTCATGGTGGAATGCTTATGCCCAAGAGAAAGGATGGAGAATGCATTCAGCACCAACTTGGGATGACTTTAAGGGGCAGCCTATGATTAGAAGTAATTGTTCTCTGGTGATTTTGAGGAAGTTGGAGCCCAGGAGTTTAGCTAACTTGGCTGTGAAGGGCCATGATCTTGCTTGATATGTGCGCCGCTTCCCAGGAGTTGAAGGTATTACTGTGCTCACATGCGTGCCTGATAATGAGAGTTGCTTGAGAAAATTCATTGGAGGGATTACCTGCCGACGTGTCCAAGGACATGTGAGCATCTTACAATGGCTGAGAACTTTGGATGACAAATCAGCATGGCCTGAACGTCTTAACTGGATCAAGTGATTAACATGGGTGCTGTTCAGAAGAAATCCACTTTGACATAAGAGGAAGTGGCGATGGAGATAGCCGAAGGAAACAACACTCCAACTAACCGCAACAACAACAACAACCAGGTATCGTAACCACAACCACCAATAACCAGCAGAATAGGAGATAAAAGAGACCCGTTAAGGCTTTTGTGGTCTGGCCGAGCACAAGGAGGAGTGAAGCTGGCGCAGCAGGCTCGTTGTTGGTAAAATGCCAGCAGCCCCCAATACTGGACCGTGTGCGTGAGGTGCATGAAGTGTCAGACAGGTTGGACACATTGCGAGTTTTGTAAGCAAAGTTGTGGGCAACAAGAGCGATGCTCAGCCCGTAGTTACTTGCTTTGGATGTGGAGAGCGTGGCCTTATAGGGCCACTGCCTAGATGCTGTACAAGGAAATGGAGGTGCTCGAGGTAGAGTGGTATGTGTGGGGAATGGGTAGAGCACTCAAGACCCGAAATGTTGTCACTGTACGTTTCTTCTCCCCAAAACCTTCGTGTTAGAGTTTTGTTTGATTCGGTGCCGATAGGAGTTTCCTATCTTCTAAGATTGGCGGCCGTTACTCACGGCTACCCAACCCCGTTAGGTGTCAGCTTTTAGCATTGGATCTAAGGCTAATGGTGATGTGTAAAGATACCTATACCGTGATTGCGAGGTTTGTACCTTACCCTTTTAGAGACCAACCATTATAGTATCGATCTGAATGCGGATAGAGCTTGGGAGTTTTGACCGTTGTGTTGAATCCGCAGAATTGTTATCCAACACACGCAAGCGAGTATGTTTGTGGTGAACGAGTTGTTCATATCCCTTTTGCTGGAAGAAGATTTTAATGTTCGAGCGATAGGAGTGGTAGAGCTTGCTGAACATCCATATCGTGTATTAAGACCATGAAATACATCGAGAAGGATATCCATGCATTCGTAGCTCATGTAGCTAAGAAGGAGTCGGGCAGAAGAAGGCACTAAAAGGATGTTCCTGTAGTGCATGATTCTTCCTGGAGGTATTTCTGAAAAGAGTTGCGGGCCTTCCGCCAGCTCGACAAGTAGAGTTTTCGGCATGCGATTTAGTTCCAGGAGCCGCACCTGTTTGCGTTGTTGATCCCAGTTGAGCAATGATCTAGTATACTATCTTTAGTAAACCAAGACAATAATTTATATAGAAGCTGACTTGTAATATGATTTAATTACTATGCGGAATGTTAGCACGTTAACTTAAGAACAAAGCTCAATATACAAGACACTTCAATATATTAATACGAGCATCTAAACCAGTGCTAGGGTTTACAACCTTGAAGTGTAATAAGTGCAGAAATAATTCGTACTCTAGACAACCCTTAAAGGATGTCTTGTTATAGCACTAAGGAACCCTAAAGGTTTTCAGTACAACTTCCTACACAAGACAAGATATTTCTAATGCAATAGAATTTTAGCAAGATCTTTACTATAATTACAAAAACGCATATACAGTCTTATCACCTTAGCAGCAGAGTTCAGCAGTAGAGTTCCAGCCCAGTAGAGTTCCAGCAGAGAGTGAGTCTGGGCCAGGCAGTAGAAGTAGAGTTAACTTAAAACCCAACAATCCTCCCCTAAACTGATATTTTCCGGC
>LBNU01008104.1:6546-31399 GCA_014162995.1 Artemisia annua
ACCCCCACCCCCAGCACCCCACCACACACACACACCTTTACACTCGGGTACCCTAGTCCAGCGAAATTGGGTGTTGTTGTTTTAATGATTTGTCATTTATATTTTGTGGGCCTCGTTATATGGTGATAGTAGATGAAGATATGATGACAGGTCTTTCTTACTTCATATGAATCCTTTAAACCAAAATTCTAATTAAATAAGATAAAGAAATAGAGCTTTTTTGATTCTCTCTGAGCAGTCTGAATTTGCTCTTGAAATGATAATATAAAGTGTTCTGGTGGTTGAATGATAGCTTGTTGCACACTTGCAGTTTGGGCTTATTCTTTGAGCGGGTTATGTTAAATTATAGTTAAATATTTAACGTGTGAATGTCTAGAATCGAACACGAGACCTCGGGATTGCACACATTACAAACGAGAATAAAAGTATAAATAATAAATAATAAATGTTATGTTTATTTATTATTTTGAACACTTAACGGACTAAACGGTCGTTAGTTATTAAACGTAAGAACTAAACATCGTTAGGAAGAAAAGGAAGGACTAAGACAACAAGGAAAGTTCTAGAACACCCCTAGGGGGTCTAGTTGGCCGATCCACCTCCAAAGGAGGTTGAGGAGGTGCCTTGGTCTCCAAGTTTCAAAGCCTATATAAACATAGGGTCCTTAGGAGGTTTCTACACATTCTCTTGTACACACACAAGATCCCTAAACCTCTCTTTCTTTTCCTCTTGGTTTTGGCCGATCGTCCCTAGCTCCATCAAAGGGTTTGGGTCGAAAATTTTGTAATCAAAATTTTAGTGTTCTTGTTTCTTGCAAAACCTTTTATTCGTGATTAGTTTGTGTGTACAAGAACGAGGTAATAACTTACTTTAGTTATTATCAAGAGATCGAATCACAAAACGGTAAGGGGTGATTCATAAGATCTAATTTAAACCCTAACTAGGGTTCTTCATTCTCATTGATTCAAGTATTGCAAAGAGGTACGTTCTTATTTATGTTTTAGTTAACCTTTATGTGTTATAGTAGATCCTAGCTTCCGCAATATGTTTATGTGATATTATATGTATAATATGCTTGTCATGATTATCAAATTCTAACAGGTTACACAAACCACATTTGACATGTGCTCATGCTAAGGAAATGTCTTCCGATACAACCAATAACTATTTCACAATTCGGAATATTATGGCCAGTCGGTATGAACTATGACACACTTTAAGGAAAATATAAGTTGCTTTAGGTTAAATGTACTATATTTATCATGTTAATGTTACTCTACCTTAAAGATGCTACTTTGTGATCAGAACCTGTTTTTCTCCCTTTAATGCATCATAAGTCATAACAGGTGTTTGCGCTTAAAAAAATGCTTTTTACCCTGAGATGTGAACTGTATGCAACATGCTTACTTGTCTAGCTTAAGACTGATAATTAAATAATTAAAGAAACATGTTTATACACACTTCTCACTTAGTGTTGCATTTATACGTGTAAGGATTGTATAGTCTATTGCAACAGATACTAGAATATTTGCAGGGACGAACGGTGTGTTTTACTCTAAAAACAAAGAAAAAATATAACAAACCCGAAGATGTATGGTTGCAGACAAAATCTAAAGCTACATAACATCCAGGGGCGGAGTCCGCCAGGATTTATAGTTAGGGGGTGCTCACTTTCTTAAAATAAAATAGCGATAAATATTATATGCAAACAGAACCACCATGTCCCGTAGTTTGGAGTTTGAATATAGATTCTATAACCGGTCATATTGTGGTTGTGATTGTGTTGTTAGGTTATGAATAACTCGTCTCTTTGCTTTATATAGTTTTTCTAACGTTGTTCATTATTTAATATGCGAGCCATGTAAGAGTAAGAAACTCTTGTAAACTAGTACCTTTCTATGCACCAAACATTAATCATACTAAAATCTTTTAATTCATACAAACACCGTCAATATTACAAATTTACAAGTGAATTTCTAAATTAGTTATATTATTCAAGCTTTTATTAAAATATGGTCAAAATAAAAAAAATGGAGATTGAAGATTATTGAATATATTTAAAACTGTTGGTTTTCTTTGCTTGCTTTGAGCAATGGTATTTTACTAGGCTAGTCTACTGGAAATGAATATAATTTGTGTAAATTAATACACCTAAAGTTTAAGCTAGTTATTGTTTAGAAATATTATGTAAACATAATTGATTACCATAACCAACTAAATAAACTTATATCTTACGATGCTTGTTTTTATTTGTGGCCAACTGTTAAGGGATGCTCGTAGACAAAAATGCGTAAAATATAAGCTTTAGCACTGTACACAACTAAGGTAGTTGGACAGATTAGGGGAGGCTCAGCACCCACCAATCCCCCTACCTCCTCCGCCCCTGATAACATCGTCTACTATGTTTCCTTTAAAAGTCCATCAACCATCATTCAACTATCCAAGGTAAATGAATCATACAAATTTAAATGCTACTTGCCTCAAGTTAATTTCCTTTACAAAAATTACCATTTTTTTGCTTTTCTGAATTCATGCCATCACCACCATTATTACGATCAAAGATCACATAAAAAACTATCCAAACGTATATACATCACAAAAGAAAAAAATGATAATAATGAAAAAAAATAAAAAATAAAAAATAATAATAATAACATCATTAGTAAACAATTAACACAATCTAGAAAAGTGAAAGAAAATAATGAAAGATGAGGTCAAGTTGCCAGAGAACATAAAAGTTTAAACTAAATGAGGGTAGTGTGTGAGATGGGTGGAAGTATGGTCTCTTAAATTATGGAAAGGGTGTTTATTCTTGGCCTCTTTGGTTTTGGTGTTAACAATATCAAACTGTTGGAAGCTGAGGTGTAATTTTTGCAGCTTATTACGGTAAATTTGCACCTCATCTTATAATATAGGTAGATGTTCATGTTATGATCCGAAAATTATGATGTAATTTTATGTTAGTTAATATATTGCATGTAAGATCCATGTTTGATTATGTATATGGCTCGTGTGATCTTATTAGCATGACCATGCTTCCGCTACTTTGATCTTGATTGCGTATTATGAATATGTTGTTCTTGTTTATATCACACGAACTTTTTTTTTATTGTATACATGATTTCCCATTACTTTCAAATTAAATCGAAGACAGTTTCCTGTTTCGGTTTGTGTCGCTATCACCATTAATGTTTTGAAGGTTTTTTGTTGCGCATAGACGGCAACTTCACAAACTTTACAACAAACGTTGTTTACACAGAAGTTTTATATTTAAATAAGCATCATAGACTTGTATTTTTTTATTTTATATATATATATATATTTTTTGAACGTCAAGTTTTCTTACACTCTATACGACTATCTCATGATAATTTTCACAGGTGTCTCTAACGAGACTTGAACCAACCAAAGTCGGTGGACAACTCACATACCACTAGACCAAAAGTCTTCGACTCTTAGGTATAAACTTGTACTATTTAATAGCTTCATTATCTTTTTAAATATATTACACGATTGCTTTAAATACATTCAAAGCTCTTGATATGACGGTAGAGCCTGACCTTGTCTAATAACTTAAAACTAGAGGATTAACATTAACCCCATAGACAAGGCAACAAACAAAACGCGCCATTGATAGATAACCACTCCACAATCATATTCTTCTTCATCCCTATTCGCTGTCACATACCCAAAAAAAAACATCAATAAAACCCCCCAAAATCATCTCTTTTTTCATCTGGGTATCTCACAAAATGAGTGATATGAAAGATAAAATGAAAGGCTTCATGAAAAAATTCAACACATCTTCTTCTTCTTCATCAGGTAAATTTAAAGGTCAAGGTAGAGTTTTAGGCTCATCATCTTCATCAAATCCTTCAAATTCAGCACCTTTAGTTAATAATAACACCAACCCAGTTCGACCCATATCCCAAAAACCCGACCCAAAACCAATCTCACCTCAAAAAACTGAAAAAAATGAAAAAAGTCAAAAGATTGAAAAGTCAACGGATGGGTTTGACCCATTTGGTGCATTAATTACTACTGGTAAAAGGAATAAGAATGGGTTTGATTTGAATGTGTTTGAGTGTCCGGTTTGTAGTCGAGTTTTCGGCTCGGAAGAAGAGGTGTCTGATCATGTTGAGGGATGTTTGAGTGAAAACGGGTCGAAAACGGATATAAACGGTGATAGTGGTGATGTAAGGAGTGAGTTAGAGGGGTGTGTTGGGAGTTATGTTTCTGGGAAGCCATCTGATGGGTCGGTTGATATTGTGCTTAAGTTGTTGAGGAATGTTGTTAAGGAGCCTGAGAATGTTAAGTTTAGGAGGATAAGGTTAGGGAATCCGAAGATTAAGGAGGCGATTGCGGATGTGGCAGGTGGTTTGGATTTGTTGGAGTGTGTTGGGTTTGAGCTGAAAGAGGAAAGTGGGGAGATGTGGGCGGTGATGGAGGAGGCGAGTAGTGAGAAAGTTGAGTTGATTAAGCAAGCGGTTAGGTTGTTGGAACCGTCTAAGGTTGGGAGTGTGCAGCCTAGTGTAGTGCAGGCTAAGGTGGTTGAGCCGGTTGAGGTGAAGAAGGAGCCGGTGGTGGTGAAGGAAGTCAAGAGACAGGTATATTTTATTGAATTCTTACGGTTTTGAACTCTTGTTGGTATGTCATATTTTCATGTTGCAAGTGTCTGTGTGGTGTTGCTTGAACTATGATTTGAGGCTAGTTAGGCAAATTAGACAGGTTTATAGAAAATGAAATTGTATGGAATTCGTGATGATCGGGTATCAAGTTCTTGTTGCATTGCCATGTGGTTAAAACATTTGAATATGGAAGTGATTATGGTAACGTGCTAGTAATGTGAATTTTGATTGACAGAAGTTATATACACGGCTAAGGGTATTAGTTTTTGTTAGTAACGCATCCATATCTAGATTTTGTTGCTTTATACCAGCTATCATTTGTCATTATGTCTTTGCAGTTTATGTCTATACACTCTGTTATGCTTTTAGTCTTATATGCACTTACCCTTATTTTTTCCTTATATGGTTTGTACTTTCCTATGCCCGTATGTTTTTATGTCTATGCACGCTTTTATGCTTTGAATCTTATATGCCTTAACCCTTAATTAATTTTATCACCCGCCCCGCCCCACCCCCCGGCACACACACCTTTACACTCTGGGTAACCTGCTCCAGTGGGGTTAGTTGTTGTTGATGATTTGTCATTTATATTTTGTGGGCCTCGTTATATGGTGATAGTAGATGAAGATAATGACAGGTCTTTGTTACTTCATAGGAATCCTTTAGAATAAATTTTTTTTAAATAAGATTAAGAAATAGAGATTTTGATTCTCTGAGCAGTCTGAATTTGCTCTTGAAATGATAATATAAAAGTGTTCTGGTGGTTGAACGATAGCTTGTTACACACTTAAGTTTGGGCTTATTCTTTGAGCGGGTTACACAAACCATATTTGACATGTGCTCATGCTAAGGAAATGTCTTCCGACACAACCAATAACTATTTCACAATTCTTAATATTATGGCCAGTCGGTATGAACTATGACACACTTTAAGGAAAATATAAGTTGCTTTAGGTTTAATGTACTATATTTATCATGTTAATGTTACTCTCTTCCTTAAAGATGCTACTTTGTGATCAGAACCTGTGTTTCTCCCTTTAATGCATCATAAGTCATAACAAGTGTTTGCGCTTAAAAAATGGTTTTGTGTGTGTGTGTGTGTGTGTGTGTGTGTGGAAAGGCAACACTTTATAAACACAAAAGTAAAATACAATACAAGGCATCCCACCTCAATTATATAAGCAAATTAAAAGAGGATGAGACCCAAAATCAAAACAAAACAAGAACAAACATTAAATAATACCAACCCACTGACTAAAACCTTTTGATACCTGACTCAAGAAACATGGGACTCACACAATAAAATACCAAATACTGCCATTGACCAACCAAGCCGAGAATCAAAAAACATTACATATTAATATGATACTGACCCTAACCACAAGGGGTGACCCAGCGGTAAGAAATACCAGCCTTTCAAAGAGGAGGTCAAGGGTTCGAATCCAACGGGGAGAAAATTAATCCCCTTGTGGCCACGGAGGTTCACCTGCGCCGACTCCGGGCTATCCAAAAAGGGTAGTCGCCGTGGGATTAGTCGGCTCGCAATGTCGAGTCGGAAACCCATGTTTACCAAAAAAAAAATGATACTGACCCATCAGATTTTGCAAACAATTTTTAACCACTTGCTTCTTTCCAAATGAAGTATCCGGTAGTCCATAATCGATATTATTACAACTTGGACAAAGGATCTTTCAATTTAAGTTCTTGTTTTTTTTTCCACCATATTCCTTTCTTAACGCTTATATTGACAACATTGTATCGAACAAATATAATTCATCGTGATAAGCAGTTCTATTTATTTCCGTCCCATAGGTTTTATTTTTTACCTGTTGATTCAAATGATGGGTTCGTTGGATTTGATACCCGGATTTTTGACAAAGGATCGAGTCCAAGTCGCTACCTCTTCTATCTAGCTCCACACAAACCGGCAGTCTTCCTCTTAAAGCCCTCCACACGAATATGTTAACTTTCTTAGGCACCAACTTGTTCCAAAGCGTTTCTTGACCACCATTATCCGAAAGTAGAATTTTTCCCTCGATCAATCTTTGATAGCTCTTTCACCGTGAACTCTCCATCTTCACCAAGCGACCACTTCCATCGATCCCTACAATTATTTGAAATAACAACACGTTGCAAAACGCCTATAAGGTCCTTGAACTCCTTACTTACTCTACCCCTAATACTTCTAACCCAATCCCATTCCCAAACCCAAGTATTATTAACCCACCACAACCATTGTTGCCAATCTATCTCTTTATACTTGTTTGATCTTCAAACGATCCACTCGTAGCTTTTTAGTTGAATATCTTGTTGCCAAACGCTCGTGCATTTCTTTCTTTCCAAATGAAGTACCCGGTAGTCCATAGAACCGCTTGCCAAACCCAAGTAAAGAAGATAGGGACATTAATGTTTCTGTTTGATGAAAAGAATTCATCAATCGTGAAAGCATTAACAAAAAACCATCCATCACTTAAAAATCTTATCCCAAACACTCCTAGCTAAATCACAAGTGATCAAGCTATGAGCACATGTTTCCACGATATTATTACAACTTGGACAAAGGACCGAGTCCAAGTCGACACCTCTTGTATCTAGCTCCACACGAACCGGCAGTCTTCCTCTTAAAGCCCTCCACACGAATATGTTAAATTTCTTAGGCACCAACTTGTTCCAAAGCGTTTCTTGACCACCATTATCCGAAAGTAGAATTTTTCCCTCGATCAATCTTGATAGCTCTTTGACCGTGAACTCTCCGTCTTCACCAAGCGATAAGGTCCTTGAAATAACAACATGTTGCAAAACGCCTATAAGGTCCTTGAACTCCTTACTTAATGTACCCCTAATACATCTAACCCAATCCCCTCCCCCCCCTCCCTCTTTCCATCACACTGAGATGGGAGCTGTATGCAACATGTTTATTTGTCATGTTCAAGACTGATAATTAAATAATTAAAGAAACATGTTTATACACACTTCAATTAGTGTTGCATTTATACTTGTAAGGATTGTATAGTCTATTGCAACAGATACTAGAATACTTCCTTATTAAGAACCCAAAGTTGGGGCCATGGTTGAATTTTTGTTGGATAATTTCATGGAATATCAAAAGTAATTGCAATAATGCAATTGCAGAACAACCTGGTTTCGACTTGTGAGAAGTCGGATTTATTTGTAAAATCATTGAAAAGGCCATCTATGATGAATGAATTTAAGATTGTTAGGTCTATGTGTAGCAACCAAATTCTACGCTCACTATTGGCCGTAGTCAAACCAATCCCGAGATAGCTACCATAATTCTGCTGCTCCTTCAGTCCCATGGAAATTGTCATGTTTACACTTACTATGCATGTAGTCTTGACTGAACCTCAGACTGATCGTTTAATATCTAAAGGAAAATGCTATTTCCTCCGACAAATTGTTCCTACTTTTCCTCCTACTCACAGGATCTTGACAAGTGTGAGAATTGACGGCTTAGATGCGGAGAGAGAAAATGAGTGGAAAAAATATATATAATATTGTTGTCTGTGTAGGAGGATTAGTAGGAGGATATTGTAGGAGGCTTTAGCAATGCTCATAACTAATCACCCTTCTATTATTATATTAAAGCATTGTGTTACCCAAATCAATATTATTAATCTTTGTATTAATCATACATCTTTATTAACAGATTAGGGTATTCTTTTCTGTGTCGGAAACTGCCGCTGCAAAGATAGAACTTCCAGATTCTTTCTACAACCTCTCCATTGATGAAGTTAAAAGAGAAGCTGAAATGAGGAGAAAAAAGCTTGCAGAGTCTCAACTTTTAGTCCCAAAATCATTTAAGGAAAAACAAGCCAAGGCCGCAAGAAAAAGATACGAAAAAACTGTCATCAGAATACAATTTCCAGATGGGGTTGTGCTCCAAGCTTTTTTTAATCCTCGGGAGCCAACTACCGCCCTTTATGAGGTTAGTTTGTTATAAAAATACCGACTTTATATACTTTTATGATAAGGCGTGCTTGGCATTTGCATTTTGAAATGTGATATGGAACAAGTAGAATCGGATAATCAACAGTAACAAAAACGAGCTGTAGGAGGCAGTGTTTGGATTTGTTTCTGCTATTAATGTTGTCATTAGTCAAACTCTAATTATTTGAAGAATTGCATGTAAAAGGGCCCTAACATAATCGAATAGCTAGGATCATTTGTTGCAGTTACTCCTAAACTTAATATCTGATCCCCGTAATCATTTTCAAAAGGCAATGCTAAACACTCCCTGATTCCAATCTGGGCCTCGTTTACACTAACAGAAGTGAAGATCAGACCCGCAACATGAAAATGGAAGTATTATGACAACATTTTTCTAAATTTACTTTTGTTCATTTTGGATATAGTTTGTGAGCTCATCGTTGAAAGACCCCAGCTTGGAATTCGAGTTATTGCATCCTGTTCTTATCAAACGTCGTGTGATCCCAAGCTTTGGAGAGAAAGCTATAACACTTGAGGAAGAGGATTTAGTCCCATCCGCTCTAATAAAGTTTAGACCTAGAGAAACGGATTCAGTCGTTTTTACAGGTCTATGCAACGAGCTTCTAGAAATCATGGAACCTTTTGTTTCTGATACAGCAGTTGCACCAAGATAACAGTTTGACCATGGAATTAATTTATGTTGCAAATTCTCACATTTGACATATACTTGTTGTCTTGAATACCATTGAAATATAAATATTGTTTTTAGGTTGTGCTTGTTGACATTCCATCATCATTGGTTGGTATATTTGCATATTTTTGTTCTTTTTGGGTTCTTGGTGCTGTCATTTAAGAGCAGAGCAAGTCATTCTTGCTTTATTAAGAAAAGTAAATACACTTTTGGTTCCTTTGTGTCTAGTGTCTTGTTTGACTTGAATCTAAAGTATAATTGGACATTTCATATAACTTTTTTTTAGCAAAGACTTTCATATAACTATTGCTGCAACAATCTTTAACTTTTGATGTGATCTTTTGGTATGCCAATAAGCAAACATGTACACAAAGTGTAGGTAAAGTATCATAACTTCATAAGCATAAATTTAAGATTAAAGCCTATCATCCATTATTATAAAACTTTAGCTAAACTTCTCATGTTCATGGAACGTGATGGCCTTTTCATAGTATTCGACACAAAACTGTAGTAGTATGGACTCCGAACTATGGCTAACCTCTTTATGACTGGTAATGTGAGGATTAGTAGATATGGAAATCAGAGTGCATAATAAGGAGAATAAGACTACTCGTGACTCGTGAGTCGTAGAAGGAAAAAGAAATTAATCTTACTGCAAAGTATGTTTCATGGTTAAACATTAATAAAACTAAGGTTTAATAACCATTTAGCAAATTGTGTTATAGTGGCAGTATGGCACCAATAGAAAGTCGGGTTCAATGTCTCAACAGTTAAGTATGCAGAATGTAATCCCAGAGTGGTTTATAAAATCGTTGGTTGGAGTTGGCAGAGAGGAAATAGGTTTGGACCGAGAGGGTGGAGTGGTTCACGACTTCACGTGATACCGGCGTGTGAGGCTGGAGGCTAGTACTCACACGATAAAACTGTCTCAATCCTGTTATGTAGCTTTTAAACGCCAACAGGATAGCGGGGAGGATGGGTGGGGTGTGTGTTGTGTGTCTTCTACGAGCATTTTAAACACCGACAGGCTAGCGACTCACTCCTGTTATGTAGCTTTCAAGTAAGATTCGGATACTAATATGATAAATGCCTTGTCGAATATACATACAAAAGTAAATAATAATGAAAACGATGTACTTATTAGACGAATTGGATGAGTAGTAAGTTTGTGACTACAATTGGACACCAAATCACAGTCTCGATGACTAGATTTATCTTATCTATTTGCAACTTGTGCTTATTTATGGAAGATATCATGGACATGATTCTTTCGTGAAGGGTCTTTTCACCTATAAAGTGACAACTCAAATGTATGACAAAAACATAGATTTGAATGTCATAAATTCAATATCATCATCCCAAATAAATTTGCTAGCTAACTTAGGCTTTTATAATCATGTTGTATTACCTAATTATACTGTATTTTTAAAGAATACAAGAACATAAACATGACATACACGAACATAGTCTACTAGCACCTACTGTTTGACATTATAACTTTATTTAAAATAACTGCTAATACACATGTTATTATTTATTAAAAGAAGAATAATACCATATAAAGAATTGAACCCTTTTTTTAATGGGAATGATCCCTTTGTGTATTGTTAAATAAAGGTTGATGCTTTCAAGATTTAAAAAATAATATGAATATTAGCAAGGTTGAAAGCAATGTGTTAACATGGGTTATTTAATTGCATGGACCACCTACATGCATTAATCATATCATAGCCATAGATGAAACATCTAAATGAAACATCTATTTGTATCTCCAAATTGACCATGATAACTTATTTCCTAAAGTTAACTTTATCAACAAATGTTAGGATGGATTGTATATACAAACTTTCTTATCTAATTGTATATGGCATAAAGCAATGTTATGTTGATGTTGAAACAACAAATTGTGTGAGCAAAGGTGCCTATTCTTCTTCACTTTTTATTTTCAAATTCATTTAAAATCAACATGTGTGGTAGATGTTTTTAAAACACTCGAAAAGACTCAAATTATTGTAGTTGAATGTTAATTGATACTAATAATTCCTTGAATTTGTAATAATTACCAAAATTATCTTTGTTTTTTAATTATCATATTAATCATATACAAATTCTGTACCTTATACAATCCCACGTTAAAGGAGCATCATCTCAAATTAGAAATTACACATTAAAGAGACATTTATGAACTCGAATTTAAGGCAACAAACCAACTTCAAGCTCCACCATCTTGTCATATGATCGATTCAACATGATGCACCCTCAACTTGAGACCTCGTATAGCCAATAAAAATAGCAATATCAAATCGTTTTTAATTAGCAACATTGTTTGAGCTCAATCGAAAGCTAGATATACTCCAACTTGAATGGGTTTAAGTTGACTTCAATCTCGATAAAATCCTGAATTGAACAAACTTGAGGCACTCGAGACAAAACTCTTCACTCGTTTGCCACATTATCCGATCAAACTTATTTAGGTATTAGTATGTTTGTTTTGAAAAAAAATAATAATAAATAAATAAATTGAACTTGAACTTGAACTTGCTTGAAAATATGTTGTGTAAATTAGACTAAAAATGACATTGCTATAAGGCGTGAAGTATACGCCCTCCGTCACATAATAAGAATAACTGTTCATTTCAAATATGCATAAAGTTTTAGAAAATCTAATAACTACACTCTCCATTAATTAAATATCATATCTTTTTATTGAAACATATTCTCATTGATTGAAATGCAAAATAAACACTTATTTTGAGAAATCGTAAGGATTTTTATTATGAGAGGGAGAGAGTAATTTTCTCTAAATGTTACCTTGAGTTTGTAGCCAAACATTCTTTAACTAAAGGTGGTACTTTGAAGCACCACTTTCCTTAAATCGAAGGAGTTATTGGAGGCAGTCCTCTTTATTCGTTTTCCATGTTATTATTTTAGAAAGATTTGTTTCACAAATATGACCATTAACTTGGACCAATCATTTATACTTATTTCCTGAATTAGTAAGTGACCCGATATATATAATTTTGAGTTATCATATCACTATGAAAACAACCATGAAACAATCCATCTCCATCACAATTCTATTGACTACCAAGAAAAGTGACATGGTTAATATAACGTCCAACTATAAAACAAAGAACGTTTTCTGAAGGCGATTTCTGAAGCAAATATGGGACGACTACAAATATAGTGGTTCTTTAAAAAATCGGGGGCCTTAAAATTCGTGGGGCCTAAAGCGATGGCTTTAGTTAAGCTTTATCCTTGAGCCACCACTGCTTTTCACTAAATACATTAATTAAATGCAAATGTTCATGTAATGGCAACTTTTAAAGGGTGAAACAAGAAAACAATGAAACGAGAACCGAAATATTATTGTAAACAGCATTTTTGGACAAAAGAACTATTTGATGTGAGGTTTTTAATTTTTAGGTGACACATATTGCTTTCACGTTCTTTACAAACTATGTACATAAACAGGATTAAATTTAACAACTTTCTTCTATTCCATGATTAACATGATTGTATAAATTAATCTGTTCCCGTTTGCCCTTCAAAACCAGATGTCATAACATATGATAAAATACAAAAAATGATTCCGTAATTAATATTAAAGAAATATACGATCTATCTAGAGAACAAATACAGAAAAATATCATAGCTTTAATATTAAAAAAAATAAATAAAAACATATTTAATTGAATAAACAAATAATGGTGAGGTAGTCAACTTACAAGTTACTTCACAGTTCACATCAAACAATATGGCATAAAAAGCATCTATCGTGGGCACATGGTATGCTTATTTCCATGTTTGTTTTCTTTTGGTCCCCGTTAGATATTATAACATATAATCCACATGTGCTTTATTTAACTCTAAATTTTAAAATTAGGTCTACACATGTTTATGCTTCCACCCCACGATTCAATATACACCAAATTTAATAATTAGGAACTAAAGTATAGCTCGTTTATAAAATCTTTTGATTACTCATTCAAGATTCCATGGTAATAAGAGGGCTAGGTGTGGTAACGAGGGAGAGCTCGCCATTCCTATGTGGCACCTCTTCATGCCTATTCATGGCTCTTNATCTTGTATTTTTTTTTATTTTTTTTTTAGTGTATTATAAAATATAGTGTAAGTGGTGGACCCCAAATGAGTAAGTTGAGGTTAGTTGTGAGTGAGGAGGGGGTTAGTTGTGAAGAGGTGTTGGGTGAGGTGGCACATGTGGGACCCAAATGAAGAGCCTTTGGCTCTCCACCACACCTAACATATATTTGGTTCATGCACCTCATTGTAGCCTAAAATTAATAGTATTCTTTATTACACATAAAAACCAAAAAGTATAACAAACAAACCAAATTTATTCACTACAAACAAGAGACAATTTAATTTTTAATACCTGATCGAAACATTAAACAATTGAAAACGTAAATCATGTACATAAGTTTAATCTTTATATGTATCTTTCGGGAAAAAGTTGAAGAGTCATTTATTCACAAAACAAAATGAAATGACAAGTTGCTTGTAGACTCGTGTTTTTTAGACCTTACCAAACCTTATCTAGACACTTAGACCCCACATAAAAAACGAGCTACTATTACCATTTGCAATACAATTTTGATTAAAACCCATAAATGTTAGCCGTCAAAGCACAACTCTTTTTTTTTGTTCCACTATTCGTGGCTTTATTTTTCTTCGCACTTGGTATGTATAAAGAATGCTCTTAGTTTTACTTTTGCATGTGTTGGTTGGTCGTTGCAAAATTATAATGTGTAGATTCCACAACCGGAGATTATTTAATTTATAACTCAAAGTATATATAACGTGGAAAAAACAATACAAATTCAGACACTTGTATTTTAAATTCAAAGATTAAAAAGTAAGCGATATGCTAAATAATGTCCATTGGGCAATGCTTAAAATAACAATCTATACTATCTATAATAGAAAAATGGTCAAAAGTGAAATGTTGAGTTTTCAACAATGGTCAAAGGAGAGAGAAAGTGAAATGTAATTAATACCCTTATTAAAACATCCAAATATTTAAAAGTACAATTATTTATTCAAATTATATAACCAAATTAAAGCATATCTATCAAATTAAATACAACCAATTCAAACACAAATCGGGTTAACCCGGGACGCTTCAAACCTGACCCAATTTAATTTGACCCGTTTTCGACCCAACCTAGCAAGTTGACCCGGTTTAAATCGACCCATTTTTCGACTGGAACGGTTCAACCGGTTGAACCACCCTGGTCGAATCGGGTTTCAAAACATTATACATTACTTAAAAGTACAATGATTTATTCACATTGTACAACCAACTAAAAACATATCTACTAAATTAAATACAACCAATTAAAATACAAACCGGGTTGACCCGGGAAGCTTCAAACCCGTTTTTCGACCGGAACGGTTCAACCAGTTGAACCACCTGGGTCGAACCGGGTTTCAAAACATTATGTTTAATTCCCAAATCTTCAAACTTATTATTTTTCGTTTATAACCTATAAACTTTTTTTATCAATAAACTATCTGTCGCTATAAAATCTCGTTGCTATGCACGGGTACTCGTCTAGTTTATATGAATATAAAAAGTAACTTGAACTTTGTTCAATAAAAAATGACGTATATTTAAGTTAATTTTTATGTTCATTTATTGTGCATTAAATGAATATTACTTTATATATATATATATATGAAAATAAGAGATTATTTAATGTGTTTTAAGCATTGCTCAGTAGTCATTGTTTAGCAAAACCCAAAAAGTAATACTGTAATGAATGACTTGTAACGACGCTATATTTAAAGACAGTTAGATTAAATATTGTGTTATTTTAATGTGAAAATATCAAAATGAATAAAAATATGAGAAAATTCAAGAATTAGACGGATTGGGCTCATTGGGTCCATGAGTCCATGATTAAACATTCTTTTTTAAAATGATTATTTTCGATCGTGCGACCTATCGACTCTCGAAGTTTTTTTGACACGTGTCCTTATAAGTATAAGCTTTGGTTTTAGGTTTAATGATTAAGGTGACTCATAAAAATATTACGAAATCACAAACCCTTTTGTCTTTTTTGCCCTAAATTGTTCAACCAACGGGTAATGACACATGTACAACTTACGGCGTTGCCCAAATGATGGCTACTTACTCGATGACTTTTTTCTTGGAAAGGTAAAAGGTTTCTTTTTGTTTTGATTTTTGTGTATCTATTTCGTGTTGAAAAAAAATAACTCATTTCAAAGACTTTCACATTCACACAAACTCACACAGAAACACCCTCATTAAAATCCTCTCACATGCTCTGTAGCGGTGTTCGTTTAGCGGTTGTGTAGCGATTGTATGTGGTTGTATGCAATGGTAAGTGTTTTGATATATGTTTAAAGACGGTATGTTTCGTTTTCTTGAATTGTATGCTATTAGGATTTAAATCTAGGTGTCAAATGACTATTTGTTTGTATTTTGGAGTATGTAAGGTCAGGTGTGTAGCATGTATAGCATATTGGGGGTGATTGACACACTCCCAAATATTATTGAGACACTCCATTATACAAGTAGTTAAAGCAAGTTATATCTAATGTACAATTGTTTGTTGCACCAGTGGAGTGTCCCAATAAAGTGCGAATCATTTCCCATAGGATATATGGCATAAAATGTTTTCTCTCAACATAGGAATATGTCCCAGTTAGTGTTTCTAGCATATAGAGTGTGCCCATCCTTTGTCCATCGTCATTAGCTTGTCTGAGATGTTTGCAATCTACGTTTGATATATTTTGAGGTCTTGAGTGAGGTAGGATTGGTACACACATCCCATCATTCGTTATGATGCACCTGCTTATTTTGCAACTCAATTATTCTCATATCTAGTTTTAGCTTCACCACATATAGAGTGTATCATGCTCCTATTTAGTCTCCTTCCTAGAACTTTGGGAAAATAAGCAGAATTCTTGTCACCATCTCTTAACTAATCAACTCTAGCCTTTTGCCCCAATGGTTTTTCTTCATCTTGTAAGGCAATAGTATATTCATCAAGCAATGCAACTTCCTCTATGTTTTTTTTACCTGAGTTTTCGACTTGACATTGCGAGCCGACTAATCCCAGGGTGACTAACCTTTTGGATAGCCCGTAATCGGCGTAGGTGAACATCCGTGACCACAAGGGAATTGATTTTCTCCCCGTTGGATTTGAACCCTTGACCTCCGCTTTGAAAGGCTGGTATTCTTACCATTAGGTCACCGCTGGTGTTAACTTCCTCTACTCTTAGCTTAGTGTTAGTGGGATCTTTGTCAATCTTAGCTTGTACATTATGCATTGTGTCTTTTAGCTCTAATACCTTTGCAAATAAGTTGCCATTTTACCAGTTTGATTTATTGAGATTAGGCTTGAGAGCTTTCAATCTTTTCACCAACTGGAACGTAACATATCCTTGCACTGGAGTATTCCACGCCCTTTATGGTACTTAAAAAATTTTGTTTATCAGCAATATAATTGACAAACCTAAAAGATTTGTTTCTTTTCTTCATGGAATTTGGGCATATGAGAATTGTTATACTATGATATGAAATTCCATAAGGCAAAAAAATGGCATTAGCAGCAATATAATCAAAATAAAAGAACGACTTATAATACACACCGAACAAATATAGTTAAAATACATTTGTTAGTTGTAATTATAGTTTGAACATCGTATACGTAAATTATAAACACTGCCAAATTCTTATATGCTTATATATTATGCTAAACTTTTCAAATAAATTTAACTTATATATAAATCTCGCACCACATGAGCTAGACTTATAACTAGTTAAACGCTACAGTATTTGTAATATCCTATCATTTTATAGCTAGTCATAGGCTATGTTTGGCGCGAGAGATTATGGAGGCTTAAGATTATTTTTTTGAAAAATAAGCTTTCATCAAAAAATAATCTTTGTTTGGCAAACTAAGATTATGAATTATTTTAGAAAAATAAGTTCCCAAAAAATAAGTTATGGAGATTATTTTTCATAAATTAACTGATTTTAATCTTTTTCAGCAACAGCACCAGCACTACTGCAAAAAAAAAAAAAAAANAAAAAACTACAATTTTAATCTTTTTCAGCATCAGCACCAGCACCAGCATCAGTACCAGCAACAGCACCAGCATCAGCACCAGCAACATCTATTTTTGCCAAACATACCCATAATGTCTTCATGACTTAAACCGGCCTCTACTCTAAAAACATATGAATTCATCTGTAATTTAAAATTTCTTTGAACTTTTGAAAGTATGGAACAGTGTTCTAAAAGGCGCGCTAAGGCGCCGCCAAGGCATCGCCAAGGCGCGAGGCGTGGCCTCGGCGCCACGAAATGGACCAAGGCGTGAGGTCTAGGCGTCGTGTGAAAAGGCGTGGAATAAGGCGCGAAAAGGCATGCAAGGGCGCGCCTTTTTGGTAAGGCGTGACGCTATTTTTAGAAGCATTTAGGGGATTTATGGATTTGGGCTTGAATTTCAAGTATTTGGGTTATTTCTTTCTTAGGCCTCGTAATTTCAAAACTTAATACCTACTTGGGCCTCGTATTTGGGCCTGACTATTTGTGATTTGGGCTTTAGTATTTGAAATTGCTCTTATAAAATGATATAAAATTATAAATACATAAATTTATAAATATTTTGTTGCCGCCTTAAGCACGCCTTATGAAACGCCAAGGCCTATGTTGCATGGGGACGGATACGGAAACGGGGACGGGGATGGAAACGGGTACTTAGAAACGCCAATGTCCCAAAACTCAAGAAACGGGTACGACCAGAAACGTTTGTGTATTATATATAATTTTATATATAGTTATTAATAAAAATAAAAATCAGATTAAAAAAATAGTTACAACACCATTATACTCTTTTTTTCTAAACAATAGTTACAAAAAAGATTATCAGATCATTTAAATAACATAAATAAACACAAACTATTGTATAAACAACACAAAATAGATGCACATGTAAATTGGTACATTCAAATTAAAAATATTATTTATATAGCAATAAATTTGTGGTAAATATGATGCTTTGGGACATGTAACTTTTGACTATTACTCCATATATCTCTATCCATTCATCTCTTCATTTTACTGTATCTTCTTCTTCCTTAAATTGACTATGTACAACTTCTTCTTTTATGTGGTTCCAAATTTTGCTTTTGATTATTTTGTTTAGTTGGAAAAATCTTAGGCCCAGAACGTGTTTAAAAGTCCCAGAAACATTTCCCAAACGTTTCCTGCTCAACACCTTGCGTTTTCAGTAAACATGAAACGTATCCTTTTTTCAGAAAACGTTTCCGGCGTGTTTCCAGCCGTTTCTAGCCGTTTCCCGTTTCCGAAACGTTTCCGGTACGGGGTACGGCACCTCGACGGCGTTTCCGTGCAACATAGGCCAAGGCTTCGCAAAGGCGCGTAAGGCTTGAGGCGTGGCTGTGCCGCCACGTCACGCCTCACGCCTTTTAGAACATTGGTATGGAATCTAATTTGCTAGAAGCACGTGAAAAAGGCAGAGAAGCATAAAGACCGGCACTATATTCCGAGTGACAACTACCCTTATTTGTCTTATAAGTACTTTTGTCTTCAAAAAGTCGTATAACCTAGTCCTTCTAATTTGATCGAGGTCAATAGAGAATCTAGTACACCAAATCTAGTACTCATTTAGTTGAGTCATTCGAGAGGTTCTAAACTTTAGCCTTTTTACATGAGCGATAGTGGTTGCATGTTCGTTCGTTGATCATATTTGTAATTTAGTGGATGAGTTATGCCTTTCGTAAACGTGAAGACTAGGTACCGATTAAGGCTAATTATGCTTCAACAATTATATTTTATAAACAGGTTTGTGTTGAGTGTTTGCTAGAGATATGCTAATGAAGTAAGAAAAATTACTGGTTTTGATAAAGATCTAACGCATATATACTTTTATACTCCAATACTCGATTTTAGATATAAGTAAAACTAAATTATCATACAAAATTTGCTTTATTTCATTCTGTGTAATTGTTTATATAATCAAGTGGTTTTCTTTTATATTATATATATATACTAGCCTATAAACCCGTGATAAATCACGGGTGGCTTATAGAAAGTTTGAAAAAAAAAGTTGAAATACTTAAAATAACAAATATTAATTCTCAAATAATAAGCATAACTTGCACTCTAATTTGTATGATATACGGTGTTAGTTAAAAGATCAAACAACTATTAAAAACATTGAACAAAAATAAATCTTACATATAAAAATCCGATAACGAAACAATGGTCTGATAAAAGGTTGCAATTACAATGTCTTTTTGTTTAAATCTTGAAAAGACGCGCTATTGTAAACAATTGCTCTAAAAAAATGCATACAGATAAAACCATCCAATTGGAAGCGACCCATCCAAAGACCGAGAAAGATGTTGAACATATAAGGGTCAACCACGGGTGAGGATGGTGATCTTCAGAATAAAACTAAACCAACAAAGCTATGTGAACAAAAACTACAACACCTGCATGATATCATAAAGGTTGTAGTTTCAATTACAAAAAATGTCTTGCTTGATGTGGTTTTGTAACCTACTGGGGCTAAACAACATGATAGTAAATTGACCAAGAAACGCGCACATATATTACTTTAGTCACTGTTAGTCCATAGTTTAGTGACCCATTTTCGCTATGCCATTATCATTGGTAGGACCCATAATCACATAACATAAAAGAAGAACATAATCTCTAACGCGAGGAAAATTTATTCATTTCATGTTAAACAACTGGAGAGACTCTTTGTCATCACCCATAGGAGTCAACACATAAGTTGGAGCTCGCAGATCCAAGCATCTATCAGGTATCAACAATGTCACCACATTAGAAATAGTTGTAAACTTTTAAGTATTCATTTGAAGCAAATGCACCAAAAGATTATATTGTTCATCTCATGTAACCAACTTATAAACACATAGTTTACAGAGCATAACGAAGTTCAAAACAATAGGAAATATACATTTTAAAGTTTAAAACTCTACGTTTTGATAGTTTAAAATATAAAATACATATAAATTTTGAAGATAACCTGATCAAGGTACATTTATTTTACGACTTGTGTTGCTCTTGTTTGGATTTGAGGTGGGGAAAAAACTTTTTTGGTCAAATAGATAAATAGAATATTGCAAGTAAATGATATAAGGTTTAGCGAGTTTTGTATGTGAAGGTAACAATCTAAAACATGAAAGCACAGTTTGATGGGGTTTGGGATGGCATACCCAAGTGCCTATGTAAACTAACAATAGTATGAGGTGTATTTCCATCAGCTTGTTACATTATCTAAATAGAATGTTATACACAATTATTTATAACTTTAAAACATATTTAGACATTTTTGAACATGCTCAAAGTGTTTAAAAATACAATATTATCTTCTTTTGACCCTTTAGAGATGAAACATAATCCAAGTTAACCCATTCAACCAATTAATAGTAAGGAGGTCGAGATTGACGTACTTCTTAAGGATTGTGTAATATTAAAATTCTAACTCCACTTGATCCCTATGATGGTAGCTTTCTCAAGAGGATCAACACCCTTTAAGAATCAACATCCTTGAAGAAGCAATGTGAACACAAAAACATAGTTAGGCATCCACTTCGAAGTCAAATACATAGAAGTAACCTGCATGACAATAATTTACTATTACAAATAAAACATTTACGTTATAACATATTAGAACAATAAAATGAATATTCATTTGTTTACGGAAATACCATTGGAGCATTGCTTAATGTTATCACTCTTTAATCGCATTGTTCATTTTGAAATGGAAATACCATTGGAGCATTGCTTAATGATGACGTATAGTCTATATTCGGGTCACGAATCCGAATATTAGATGTCACTAACATTTAATCCCACCATATGTGGGCTACTATGATAACGGTTTGGGCTCACGAGGCCCAAACCCAAAGGTATTTATGGATTAGATATATGATATCTCCTATTAAGGAGATATATATCAAATATCCGATATTGGCGGACACGCCGAAGAGTGAGGAACACGAAACTTTATCAGTTTCGTATGTATATATATAGGGCATAATAGCTCTCGTCAAAGGGACGACTTACAACCCTAACTCTTCACATAACCCTAAAACCGATTACTTACTCTCACGCCGGAGGATAATCGTGGGAAACAATCCCATGATAAGCCTAACGGTGTTTGTTTGCTTTCTTAGTGCGCAGGTCTCAAGCATTAAGATCTAATTGGTACGAGAACAGGAAACCAAACAAGGAACGCCCAACTTTTGTATCAACACTTAATGTTCACTCTTTAATTGCAGACGTTTAGTTGACCGGTAAATAAGTAAATTTAAAAAGAAATATTTAGTGAGTTCAAAATCACAAATGTTGGCTAAAGGTTTCAGAAATGCTCATTGATTGGGCTAGTATTTTTCTAAGAGCATTAGGCGTAGTAGCTCAAACTAAACTGTTATTTATGCGTCACATCATTATTTTTCTTTTCACTTTTCTATCACTCACATATCAAAAAACACCATATTCAGTCATTCAATCCAACACCCCCTTTTATAGTCATTCAATCCAACACCCCACTTTTATGATCCATCATACCTTAAATGAATACTGATGGTGACCATAAAGTTTCGACCAACCACAAAGATGATTGCGTCCCCTTGTTAGCTCGGCTGAATAGAACGTGGCCTCCTTCCTTTGAAATGAAGTTATGGTTCGCTACTTGACCATAACAATATTATGTGTTGTGTGTGTGGTTTTTTTTATTTATTTGTGGTATATTTTTCGTTGTGGTTGTAGTTACCTTACTACCTGTTTATTGTCTGTGTGTAGTTTGGGAGAGAAAAAATTAAGTTGACGCTGATGTAGCAGGAGTAACGACTGAAAATTGTGATCATCATTAGCATCAGTCTAATTAAAACACAAAGTCAACACAAAGCCTAATTATAAAAAGAATAAAAACATAAAAATTTTCATTTGGCGTAAGCCAAATTCTTGGCATTTCGTTTGATGCAGAGAAGGGGTGCAGTGCAGTGGCATCGATGTAGCTCAAGCTAAATGATGTCCACCTAGATTTGACGCCGAGTCCACATTATTTCACCGGATGCTCTTAGGATTTAAGCCTTTGAGGATTTTAATGTGAATTGAAAAGATGTTACCGAGCTACATAAATTTTGAGCATTATACACTACTGTAGTACGGAGTATAAAGTAATTATTCCAGCATGTTTATTTAGACCGTCCACTACTATTATTTGATGCTAAATAAATACTGTTGAAAACATTAAATAACCAATGACAGCATGCCACCCATAAATAATAAATAAACACAAGTAGTCAAAGTTTCTAAAGAGGCAAAATACTTGCTAAACTCAAAAAGGCTAGTCTAGCAATATACTCGTCACACAAAGGACATTTTCGTCAATTGAATATAAAAGTATTAAATAACACACCACCGCCTTGTATCCCTCGTGATAAAATGCAACTGCAAGTACTCCAATAAATATACGCAAATTTAATATTCACAAGACCCACGTGACCACACATCAACAATTAGGCCACGAGTAAAACTCCTTCACCACTCATCATACGTGCCAAATTCTCATTTGTCTACCACCCGTTTTTCCCGGTCCCTCTAACAGCTAGCTTTAGATAAATAATATATTTTTTCACGTTAGACAAATGTCTTAGGGCCCGTTTGGTATAAAGTTTTCTTTGGAGGGATTAGGCTTAAAGTAGAAAACAAGTGTTTGTTTTGCATACTCGGGTTTTAAAATTAGGTCTCACACCCTTAACAGTGGCCTTTCAAAATTCCCACCCACTAGGCCAACTTTTCTGACATATGCTTTCCCACCATTTAATTTGGTCTCTTCCCTCATTATTTTTTTTGTATTTATGTAATAAAATATTATTTTATTTTATTTATTAACTAACATATCTATTAAATAATATATTTTCTCACACCCACTTATTTTAATATTTTTTTCTCTTTCTACATCAAATCCAAATCTAAATCCTAATCTACAACTTTATATTCAAATCCTAATCCAAATCTAAACCCATCTACAAACCAAACAGGCCCTTAAAATCATCTACACTACGTATTCTAAATATGTGTCGTACAAATTTTCTCTGAAAAAAACTCCTCGTTTGCAAAAAATAAAAAAAAATAATAAAGAAGTCTCTGTAACTTTTTTAATACTTTCAAATTTGAAATATAAAGTGATGCAAGTAGATAAATTTTAAGTCATTGTCATTTGTCTACTAACTTGAGTCCTCAATTACCAAACTAAATGTGTTTTCGAGTTAGAGTTAAAGAAGAAAAGAAAGAAAATGAAAATAAAAGAAGAAGCTGTGTTCTCAAGTAGCGCTTAGGAAGGGAAAAAAAAAAGAAAATAGAAAAGTTAGTATATTTTTGTTGATTATTAAAGTAAGTGTTTCCTCTCAATTTTGAGAGAAAAATGTTTAATTTACATTTCTTTAAGCTCATCTTCGATAATAAAAGTAAGAATCCCTAAATAAAAAAATAAACTTTTGCTCAAATGACATAAGGTTATTCAAAAACATTTTTGAAGTAAAAAAGTAATTCTACCTATTATTAGAGATGCCCAAAACCATTTTCCTTCAGCAAATTTTACAATCAGACACTAGACACTAGACAGTAAATGAGTGTTTTAGTTAAATTAAATCCCTTAATCACTTAATTGAAACGATAATCTTACACGACTTGATATCATTAAACTACAAACCATTTGGTAAAATTCTAAATTTTATTACGATTGTTAAAGATAAGTTTTCCAAACATAAAAAATAATTTAATATCTTGTAAAAAGGTACTATAAAATTATAATAAAAATAAATCATATAGCGAACTAGGGTATTCGAGATTCTTGACCGGAAATCCAAGTTAAATGCTCATGGACAAGAACTTTCAAATCAACTTACAAATTAAACATAAACCAGCTAGTTTCGAGAAAAACTGACTTTACAAGAAATGGACAAGTTCTACAAAGCAACAAAACACTTTTTCAGATAAGCTAACACGTTAGTTTGAATATTGCATCGGATATTTCATTTCACTTTCTTTTCTATGGTAAAACATGTGAATCGATTGCTTTTTTACTTCTAAGAAAATAATATATCATTTTACATTCTTTTCCTATTTATTTTCTACTAATACAGACAAAACATGTGTTTAAACGATAAAATAAGACGAGCATGATAAATAAGTGGATTTAACATGTGAAATATATTTGTCAAAACTAGCTTTAGCTTCAACTTTTTTTCTATTTATACACCATAGTCCATTTCACACGTTTTAAGTAGCACTTGAATCAACAGCCACTTATTTGATTAGAGAGCTTTCCACACAACACGATATTTATAAATGTGTTTGACGGATCTCTTGAAAACAAAGTTTATTATTATAAACTATTATAGAAATACAAACAAGTTTTTGTATCTTAATCTTTTTTTTTTAATCTCTATTATTTTATTTAGTTTTTATTTTTTTAAATTTGTACTTTGTAGGCTTTACATTATTTAAAAAAAAAAAAAAAAAAAAGG
>LBNU01008104.1:31609-44618 GCA_014162995.1 Artemisia annua
TTCTTCAGGGCTCAGTTTGGTGGTCCACCCATTAAGCAACAAGGACTTTCGGTTCCGTCTATTGGTTCCTTTCTTGCTGGAACTACTGAACCATGGTATGGACTGTTTTGTATTATTCCGTCTGTGATGAAGGGGTGTTGGATTTTCGTTTTTGAACAAAATATAAAGGTTATTGTGTGACTTAAAGTTGCAAACTTGAATAGTCAATCTCTTTTTTTATGTTTGAATGAATTGATTCTGCAATAATTATTTGATTATTTAGTGAATTAGTGGTAACAAAAAAATGTCTTTTTTAGTCATTATATAAAGTAAAATTCTCAACGAATCGGAATTTGCTTAACACTCACTCACCATTAAAACACCCCTAGTGTTACAATTTTTAAAGAACATAAGCACTTCTGACCGTATCTCAGAACAACCCTTTTATGACAATAATATGATTCTGATTTTTAGTAATCAGTTTGAAAACTAAGTTACTTGTGTATGACAGCTTATTCCCTTTTTTGTTAACTGAAGGTACAGTACCAAGGCTTCTTGTGCTCCAGCTCAACTAACCATCTTTTATGGTGGAATGGTGAATGTTTATGATGATATCTCCCCCGAGAAGGTATATAATCTTTTTTTTTGGTCAACAGTTTGTGAATTGTTGATGAAATTGGCTCGGGTCTTGATATATTTTCTTGTGGTTTTATACAGGCTCAAGCTATCATGTTTTTGGCTGGAAATGGGGCATCTTCAAGCACACCAAGGGTTCAACCTCAGACGCCTGTTCCCAGAACACCAGTAGGAGATGTTGTTTACAACGCACAACCTATTAACGTGGGCTCAGCAATGTCGAGCCCGATATCTGTTTCTTCACACCCTGTTGGTCAACCGTTGGGTGGGCCCACTAACAGAGATGATGGTGCTAAAACCGTTGGAGGATCATCGACTCCTATTACCAAATTGGATACTCCACGAGTTATTAATTCACTTGAACAAGTGATGCAATCAGGTAGCCTGTCATATTTCAGTACGTAATAAATTGCGGAAATCGTTCCTTTGGTTTGGTGAAATTGACAAAAACTGTCTGTTGTCTGGATGGTCCCTCCTTGGACTCAATTTTGGTTCCTTGTTCGATACCTTTTAGGGACCAAAACTAAAACTATTTACATACTTGAGGGACCAAAACTTAAATTAATTACGTACTGCGATTTCTGCAATCTACTCATAGATGCAATTTGCACTTTTTAAGTTTTTAACATTGAAACTTAGAACTGCCATATGGAATTTAACAGTCGTGTTATCAAATGCAGCTGTTCCCCAGGCTCGCAAAGCATCCTTGGCTCGATTTCTTGAGAAGCGTAAGGAAAGGTATGAACCATCAGGGGTATTCTAATAATTTTACCGTCGTTTAGGGGCAAATGTCAATGAAAACTGACTTTTTTTTTTNAGCTGTTCCCCAGGCCCGCAAAGCATCCTTGGCTCGATTTCTTGAGAAGCGTAAGGAAAGGTATGAACCATCAGGGGTATTCTAATAATTTTACCATCGTTTAGGGGCAAATGTCATTGAAAACTGACTTTTTTCTTCTTCTCTAAATCTTTGATTATACAGATCAATGGCTTCATCTCCTTACGGTGTCAGCAAGAGTTCATCTGACTGCATTGCAAGTCCAGGACCGAGTAACATGAATGCTGTAGCAGCCGGCGAGCATTAGGGGAAATTTATGAAAGAATATATAACAATATTATGTAACTTATTAGGTTTTATATTCAATCAAGACTCAATGGGATGTTCTTTTAAAACCACATTGATGTATACATAGTGGTTCGGTTCTCTGTAAGGATTAAACAATATGACAGGAGACGAGTATTTTGAAGTGTTGGATGTATTACGTTCATTGCATGTTTTTTGTTCTTCTGGTGCCATTTTGTTTTAATCAATTTCTAAAATCATCACCACTATCAACAAAATCTAAAGCGTAATTAGGGAAATCCTGAAGTCATAGGTCCAACACACGCCATTATATTAGAAACAAAGATGATAACATTGTTACGTGTCGGTTTTTTAAGTTAGATACATGTCACATTACACAAATGAAAGTTACATTGTTTGGTAAGTTTTCGGGTTATTGTCATGCTATCATGCTCTTTCAGTTTCGGCAAAAAATTGATTGGATAGAATGTTGATATGAAAAAAAGGGATTATATCGCGATACATTCAAGGGGAAGTATGTAGAAGTAACCACAAAGCAGCATTCTAATAAATTCACACGCAGCAAAGTTGGAGCTTCTCATTTCAAGGAGATATTGCAGCGAGAAAGTTTTTAACAGCAACATCAGGTCACCATATTGCTTCTTTAATATAGTACAATCAATATCGTTCTATTGGCTTGAAAGTAGAAGCAATAAAGTTAAGCTTAGTGGGATTCTACTGTATTCATGACACCTCAAATTTGTTTTTGTTTGAATGTGGGTTGTGTTGATCGTGTTTTATGTACATGGACACAGTGGGAATCACACGAGATGATAAACCAGGTATCTTGGCTACTTCAGCTTCTTTAATGAAATCTCTACTTTACTACTAGTTTTTGTGAAAAAAAAATCGGTTCTAAATAAATTATGTAAACTGATTTATCACAAGATGAAACTAGGCATATATTAAAACAAGTACAGCTTAGTAATAAGATGAACGATGAGCTAAGAGATCAATTGATGTATGTCCGTGTCAAAAAGTGCGTTGTGCTCATCATTAACTACGATGGTTTTAAGGTCAAGATTACGGAAATTAATAAACACCTTTCAGTCTATTTAATAAAATCACTTATAATGACTCAATATAGGCAGCAGAAGCAGTTTAAAACATCCAACACCCGAACTAGGACGAAGGCTATGTTTGGCAAAAGTAGCTGTGAGCTGTGAGCAGTAGCCACAGCTCACTGCTCACCGCTCACAGCTTCATAAAGAAGCATTGGAAAAATAAGCTTTCCTAAAAAATAACAAAGCTCATAGCTCTCATCAAAAAACTCATTGTTCACCGCTCATTGCCCCAAAAAGCTCCAAAAAGCTTTGTGCGAAACATAGCCGAAGCATAACCGATCATGGAACGAACTGAACTCATAAACGGGCCTGAGCAGAAGTGAACATATTTTGGTTTGATTTAGACTCGACTCGTATCCGTTATGCGATCGAGGTCTAGAAGATGCTCAACACCTTTTTTGGAGTGTTTGGTGGCTTCCAATCTATGGTCCCCAGTTAAAAAATGGTGGCGCTTGGCTGACTACACAAAGTCTTTGTCTTATCTTTTATCATTGGGGGATTAAGTCAAGTTTAACTTAATTCCTAGGACATGTTTCGACGCAGTTGTCCAAACTACGTTTTGGATCAGCAATATCGTAACCGTGTTTGTTTCGACCTAAAGCATCCAAGAAAAGATATCCTTGTTGAGGAGATTAAAATTCTCTCATTCTTGGTTTCTAAATAGGAATAGGAATATAAAACCCGTTTAGATTGATGAATTGATCAAAGCTTGTACAATCTCTATGTAGTATTTTTCTCTAGCTTCTTGCTACTGTGTCATTTTTAATGCAAAGCTGTTAAAAGAAAAAAGAAAAAAGAAATATAGATGATTTTGTCACCAGGTTGACCGAACAAAATTTATTTGTTTATGAGAGTAAAATTATTGTATGATATGTTTGTATTTAAGTATATATGTTCGTTTGATTAGTTTCGTAATCAAAGCTTTCATCAAGAAATGAATATTGATGTAAAGTTGAAATGTTAGGGTTAATTTTAAGGGTGAGCATATTGGACCATGGACGGGACCGAACCAAACCTATTTTTGTTCGGTACTCGGTTCACACTTTACCTCATGTTAAGTTTTCGGTTCGATCCTACGTACAACCGACCAATAATACTATTTTGGACTGGACCGACCAAAGGATCGGACCAAACATATTCAGTCCGTGATTTTGGGCTAAAATGGTCTCAGCCCGGTCCGGTTTTTTGGGTCCGGTCCGGTTGACCAAACATATTCAGGCCGTGATTTTGGGCTAAAATGGTCTCGGCCCGGTCCGGTTTTTTGGGTCCGGTCCGGTTGACCCGATGCTCGCACCTAGTTAGTTTAGTCACGACTCACGAGGCACACCGTCCTAGCTAAGATCGACACATAAGCAAATCCCGAAGACAAAATACCCCCAATATCTCACAAATATATTAGCGTAAGATCGCACGGATTAGTGATTAGCGTAAATATAAAACCCCCTATTTTCTTTTTTCACATTATTATCTCTCAAATATAAAAATAAAACCCCCTGTTTTCATCAAAAGCTAAGATCGCACATTCGCACGGATTAGTCATTAGCGTGAAACTCAAAGCACGTCATTATCTCTCAAATATATTAGCGTAAGTAACCATCTCAAACCTTTCTTCCTTCCATTTTAATTTAATCTATTTTTTTACACAAACAAACAATGATGATATTCATATAAATAATTAGGGTTTCATTTACGCCGATCCATTAATCGCTTAATTCGAGTTTATTACGAGCTGAATTTGTTAGCTTAATCTCTGATTCACGGTATGTTGATGATTAATTTCTATACTTTTTGTTATATAATAATTGATCGATGTATATATTATATAATTATTATATCTGATTGTTATTTGTTGCTAGAGTTATTAGGTTTATGTTTGGCGAGGAGCTTTTAAGTGCGTTTAGGATCATTAAGCATTTAGCGTTCGGCAATGAGCATTTAGCGTTTCGTTTTTTTTTTTTTATAAAAGCTACTTGAAGAAGCGTTTAGTGATTGGTGTTTAAAATTGAAAGATCGTTTGGCAATAGGCGTCAAGCGTTTGGCAATAGTGTTTAGCTTCTACGTCATTTTTAACGTTAGCGAAAACATACTGTTTGGCCAAATTAGCATAGGTGTACTGCAAGTTTGTAGAGTTTTTGTTATTGTTCCTGTTGTAATCGATATGTGTGTGTGAACTATGTGTTTATTATAGCGTGAATTGGATGAGTTTGTTGCTAGGTATATACGGTTGATAGTAATATTGTTTTTTAGTTTGAGCTGAAATTAGGTTTATGTAGAGAACTTTAGTGATTATAGGTTATTTGCGGTAATATAGTTTGACGAAAGGATTACGGCTGTGTTGCGAGTGCGTTGAGTGGTTGTTGTGTGGTGAAATATTAGGCACTGGGAAATTATAAGTTTTAGCGCTTTTTTATAATGTGGACTAAATGTGGGAGTTGGAGTTGTATATGAACTTCTGTGCGAGTTCCGATTTGTGGCTGATAGTTATCCTAGAATATGTGCTGCACTTTCAGTATTTCATGACATCTTTGTTGATGCACGTGACTGGCTGAGATGTAATTAGATAAGGACTAGCATACACGTGAGAAGTGTGCATTTGAGTAGAAATACTTTTAGTTATGGTATAAGGTGTACTAAGGTTATACTTGTGAAATATCAGGGGTTGGGGTCGTACTGTGCAACTTATGGGAGATTATACTTGTGAAAGTTTACGCACTTCCTTGATATGTGGACTATTTTGGGATTTGGAGTTGTATATGAACTAATGCGTTAATTCAGAGTTTCCGATTTGTGGCTGATAGTTATGCTAAAAATATGAGGTTTTATCAACAACTGCTGCGTTTTTGATATATCAATACAACTGTTCGGATTTTAGTTTAGACTATGCATGCCTGTGACTTGCTGAGATGAAATTAGATAGGGACTGACGTACACACAAGAGAAGTGTGCGTTTGAACATAAGTACTTTTAGTAATGGTATAAGGCGTATAAAGCTTGCAAGATACGTTTCTAAGGTTATAGCATGTGTTTAATCCTTTTTTGCTCATGTCTACTCCTGCGTAGGTGATGATTATAGAGTTTGATGCTTTGATTATTTGGCGTTCCATTTCTCTCATTCTTTTTGCTCTTAGTTTTGACTCTCGATTAATACGTGGTACCGATTAACTGTGATTTCGGGATTCTAGTAATATAAGGAGTTGATTTCTGGAATTTATAAGGAAGTAAAATTCGACATACAAGTAAAGGTTATGTTCTACATTTAGATCTCTTAAAAGGTTCACATCCTGCTTCCTTTATCGGTCACCTTCTTTATTCTTCGACCGCTCCAACCTAATATTATCTACTTTCTGTTCTTCCCTTTGGTTTCACTTTTGAGGCCTTGGGGAGAATATTTGTTGATAATTTTTAATGTGTATGATCGTTTAGATTTAGGATAAGTTTACGGAAGGATTATATATTGGAGAAGAGATGTTTAACATGTGCGTTGATTGATTATCTGTTATAAGATATGGATATGGTGTTTGAGATATTGTGAGTTCTGTAATCTGCAACTTTTGGGAGATAATACTTGTTATGAAGAACTTTGCGTTGAAATGTGGACTTAAATAGGGGTTTGGAGTTGTTTGCTATATATGAATTTAAACACTAGTTCCAACTTCTGGTTGAAAGGTATACTAAAATGCGAAGATTTGTCTACTACTGCCTTTGGTCCATATTCCTTAACAAGTTTGTTCGTTTTAGTTTTAAGGATTAGAATCTGCATGGCTTGTTGACTATAAATTTTTGTATGAGATTTCATTTGGAATCAGGATTTAAATTTGGATTATGCATATGATTTTTTTTTAACAAGAGAAGCACATTTGACACATTTGACTAGAAATAGTTCAGACTTTTCGTATTGGAATAAGGCTTGTGGGCTACATTGCCTACATCTCAATGGTCCTAGTCTATGTGCCTTCCTCTTTTTGTTCTTAACTTCTTCTGCATAAAGTTTGAGAAGCTTGGTGCATTTAACATTCCCTTTCTCGCACTCCTTTTGTTCTTGTTCACTCCTGATGAATATAGATATCTTTGGTGGCACACATAAACTATAATCCTGGGAATATAAGGGGCTGACTTTTATAATTTTCATGTTAAACGTAGGATGAAAGAATTTATGTTTTAATTGTAGATTTCCTTAAAGGCTAACCGGTCACATGCTTGCTTCCTTTATTTGTCACCTTAGTTATTCTCCTATGGTATAAAATTGTCAAGTTAGATGGTAGCTTTAATGTCCTTGAAGAAAATATCTGGCAAAATTATAAACTAGAAGTTGCACCGGTATACTTAATAGTTGTTTACTCAAACATGTTTCCATTTGGCCCTGGTTTTTATTAAGTCCATAGACGGACCTATTTAAGCACTTACCGCTAAAGTACTCATAAATATTAAGATTTTCTTGCTCTTAGGAGCTCGCTTGATCATTGTGGCGCAGCTCATGGTTAGCTAATGAAGAATATACCTGAGGGAACTACTGATTCTTCGAAAAATTCTTATACAAGCTCTACTGATTCTCCAGATAGAATTTGTGGGTCCATCTGTTCTGAGGCGGGACCAAGCAACCGAAGATCCCCCAAATCTTCATTGTGGTCAGGATTCTTGGTATCTGCTTTTTCAGTTTTTGATACCCACAGCGAGTCCAGAGTTTGCCAGAAGAACCAAGAAACCAGTACTAAAAACAATGGCTGGACTGCTGCTGTGAAGAGAGTTATGAATGGTGGTTCAATGAGGAGAATTCAAGAGCGTGTTTTGGGGTACAAGACTAACGTTTCTAACTCAGTAAGTGATATATGGCTTCTTGGGGTTTGCTACAAAATATGTTTGGAAGAGCCATCTCAAGAACCAGTTCAGACCAGTGGATATGCTGCATTTTCTGAAGATTTTTCTTCAAGAATTTTGACGACATACCGAAAAGGTTTCTTTATTGGACTATCCTCTCTTTCTGTGTGTTTTTTGTTGACAAATAACATTAATAAGGTGTTCCATTCAGGTTTTGTGTGTATTGGTGATTCGAAGTATACCAGCGATGTAAATTGGGGGTGCATGCTTCGAAGCAGTCAGATGCTAGTTGCTCAGGTATTGAGATTTGGGTGTCTACATATCCTCTCATTTTTGGCTTTAGACGAGCACATTTTGAGTAACCGTTATTGTGAACAGGCATTGTTAATTCATCGACTAGGCAGATCTTGGAGAAAACCATCACAACAGGTGTGATATCCCAGAGTAATTAATACTTATTATTCTAAATTTATAACTGCTTGGAAACCATTGGATTGCTCAATGTAATGCTGTTTTTTTCTTGCTAATGACGCAGCCATTCGAAAAGGATTACATTGAAATATTGCACATGTTTGGTGATTCTGAGGATTCAGCTTTCTCCATTCACAATCTTCTAAAAGCTGGCGAAGGTTATGCCCTTGCTCCAGGATCGTGGGTCGGCCCATACGCCATGTGTCGCACCTGGGAGACACTTGCACGCCGTAAAATAGCGGAAACTAAAGTTCAAGACGATTCATTCCCAATGGCCATTTATGTTGTCTCTGGTGATGAAGATGGGGAACGTGGTGGAGCTCCAGTTCTTTGCATTGAAGATGCCATGAGGCAATGTTCTGAATTTTCAAGAGGCCAACATGAGTGGTCCCCTATTCTCGTGCTGGTTCCTTTGGTTCTAGGTCTTGACAAAGTAAACCCTAGGTACATTATGTTTCCTTATTTATTGTAGTTATAGCCAAGTATTCTTCCACTGAAATACATGGTATCTTATCTAATCTAATAAAACTATATATTAATGGTATCTATATTGTGACCGACTTTTTATATAACCAGGTATCTACCTCTGCTGGCTGCCACATTCACGTTTTCCCAGAGCCTTGGCATATTGGGTGGTAGGCCTGGTGCTTCGACATATCTTATTGGGGTGCAAGACGATAAAGTTTTTTATCTTGATCCCCATGAAGTTCAACAGGTAACTTCTATTTTATTAATGGTTTTTGTGCTCCTTATTCAAATAGGGGCGGGTTTTAGGTTTAGAGATACTTTTTGTTGTTCATTCTGATCTTTCTGGTCCTTGCCTGCTTTGTTCTGTTATTTCTTGTTTTGGCACTTTCTAGATTACCATGGATTTATTTATTGAAATATTGCAAAGAAATCTTCTATATTGTAGTTAATATAATTATACACGTTAAAATTGACTAGGCGCCTTGTTTAAAAGATAATTTGGTACCTCTGTTAAAGGAAGTTAAAGTGACAATTCGACGAGTAAAACTCAGAAATTGTTGCAGAATCTTTGAAAACGAGTCTGATCTCACTAGGATCCTCCCGTACTTGCATCCTAGCTCTGTTGAACTTAAGAGTAAATGTTTGTGAGAGGTTGTAGGCTGCGTTGTGATTTGTTGTAATATCCCAAGTTACTACGCGGTAGTTTTAACAGCTAGTTATTTTACAAGTCATATGGCATTCCCCCTCTCGGAAGGAGTCTTATATACCATTCGTCAGTTTTTTGTGTTCCTTGTTTTTTGTTGTTTTGATCTAATAATATCTTCGACCTTTCTATCTTGTTTGTTCGATTCTGATGCTGGGGCGAACTATAGGTTAGCAGTAATTCAGACTGCTGATGTTTCCAAAATTTAGGTCTATTTTGTCACAAATCTGTTTCTATGTTGTATCTTCAGGCAGTTAACATCAGCAAGGATAATTTGGAGGCTGATACTTCATCATATCACTGCAAGTATGTATGTAGATTGAGTTAAACTTTTTGATCATAAAGAATATCATTATCCCCTATAGCTTCTAACTCTTAAATACCATACATTGTCAGTGTTATACGGCAAATTCCCCTTGAGTCCATCGACCCGTCATTGGCTATTGGATTTTATTGCCGCGACAAAGGTACATGTGTTGTAAATTTGAGGATTTTTTAACAATCAATGTCATAGTGATGTTTAAGTATGCAATATGCATAACCCTGTTTATGATCCAGATGATTTCGATGATTTTTGTTTGCGGGCATCGGAGTTAGCAGCAGAATCAAATGGTGCCCCACTATTCACAGTAACTCAGACTCGTAATCTTTCAATATCAAGCAGCAGCAGCAGGGCTCAGGATACTGATACCTTTGATGTACCTGATGATGCTGAAGGCTCTGCTCAAGATGACTGGCAGCTTCTTTGATTCACTTGTATGATACACGTCAGTTAGGATCTGCAGAAGTTGTACTTGGTATGTGTATGATTGTAAACCTTAAAGGAGTTGTTAGGTGTCGATTGTGTTTCTTAGAAGATTTCGTTGCAATTTAAGTGTTCATATTCTTTTATAAATCTTAGCTGGGGTTGCAATATTCTTGCATTCTTGATCCAAGCATGACTTCTGAGTGTAAATATTGTTTTCACATTCATTTGATTGTTTGCAGCACCTAGTCCATCCTTCCAAATTAAGACAGGTTTCTCTGTTTTTATTTTGGCACATGTGGGGCTTTAACGTTTAAATTAGCGGATGTTAGATGGAGGAACCGTGAGTATTANCTAGGCGCCTTGTTTAAAAGATAATTTGGTACCTCTGTTAAAGGAAGTTAAAGTGACAATTCGACGAGTAAAACTCAGAAATTGTTGCAGAATCTTTGAAAACGAGTCTGATCTCACTAGGATCCTCCCGTACTTGCATCCTAGCTCTGTTGAACTTAAGAGTAAATGTTTGTGAGAGGTTGTAGGCTGCGTTGTGATTTGTTGTAATATCCCAAGTTACTACGCGGTAGTTTTAACAGCTAGTTATTTTACAAGTCATATGGCATTCCCCCTCTCGGAAGGAGTCTTATATACCATTCGTCAGTTTTTTGTGTTCCTTGTTTTTTGTTGTTTTGATCTAATAATATCTTCGACCTTTCTATCTTGTTTGTTCGATTCTGATGCTGGGGCGAACTATAGGTTAGCAGTAATTCAGACTGCTGATGTTTCCAAAATTTAGGTCTATTTTGTCACAAATCTGTTTCTATGTTGTATCTTCAGGCAGTTAACATCAGCAAGGATAATTTGGAGGCTGATACTTCATCATATCACTGCAAGTATGTACTTGATTGAGTTAAACTTTTTGATCATAAAGAATATCATTATCCCCTATAGCTTCTAACTCTTAAATACCATACATTGTCAGTGTTATACGGCAAATTCCCCTTGAGTCCATCGACCCGTCATTGGCTATTGGATTTTATTGCCGCGACAAAGGTACATGTGTTGTAAATTTGAGGATTTTTTAACAATCAATGTCATAGTGATGTTTAAGTATGCAATATGCATAACCCTGTTTATGATCCAGATGATTTCGATGATTTTTGTTTGCGGGCATCGGAGTTAGCAGCAGAATCAAATGGTGCCCCACTATTCACAGTAACTCAGACTCGTAATCTTTCAATATCAAGCAGCAGCAGCAGGGCTCAGGATACTGATACCTTTGATGTACCTGATGATGCTGAAGGCTCTGCTCAAGATGACTGGCAGCTTCTTTGATTCACTTGTATGATACACGTCAGTTAGGATCTGCAGAAGTTGTACTTGGTATGTGTATGATTGTAAACCTTAAAGGAGTTGTTAGGTGTCGATTGTGTTTCTTAGAAGATTTCGTTGCAATTTAAGTGTTCATATTCTTTTATAAATCTTAGCTGGGGTTGCAATATTCTTGCATTCTTGATCCAAGCATGACTTCTGAGTGTAAATATTGTTTTCACATTCATTTGATTGTTTGCAGCACCTAGTCCATCCTTCCAAATTAAGACAGGTTTCTCTGTTTTTATTTTGGCACATGTGGGGCTTTAACGTTTAAATTAGCGGATGTTAGATGGAGGAACCGTGAGTATTAAGGGCTTCCGAGTTATGGACTATTTGCACCAGAAAAAAAAGTCAAAGGGACTATACATGTTGGTCAATACTAAACATAAGGATGATAATGTAATTTTATTTTATTTATTTATTTATTTTTTTTTAACCTTGGCTTCTACCATTTTGGCCAACTATTCTGAGATTTGAGTCCATAACTACACATACATAAATCAGGTGAAACACTCCCTTTCTTTTAAGAAGGTTGACGTGACCACATCACGGTTGTGGCTAACGTCTTACTCTAGTGATCAATCTCGTTTCCCCGAAGCCTAGAAGCGTGTCCAAAACTTGAGATGAAATAGTTAAACTCAGTTGAAGCTGTATTTGAATGGATAGCGGTATACTTGTTGCAACCAGTTACAGCGAAGATTAAATTTTCAATGCAGTGCAGTTTGCTACGTTTTCGAAAAGAACTCGATCGGTCTAATTCAATCCGTTTCTACGTGTTGGAAAAGAACCCGATCGGTTCAATTTAACCCGTATTTCTTAGACGCGTAAAGTCAAAACAAAAAAAATATGTAGACCCAAAATAATTAGTTCAAAGGTCATTCGGAAAATGTGTAGCTAGCAAGGATTAAAACTGAAACCTATCGTGAGGACATCAAGAAACATAACCACTGGAATTACTTCTTGTTGGTTTTTATTGCTCAAATTTCTATTACGAAAAAATGGTTCGATATAAGTACGGTTTGATTTCATAATCTTTTACCGGGTCCTGTTTCACTGTACGGGAACTACAGGCCTTTGAATGGAATCCAGCAAAGCAAATAGCCACGCAGAACATGAGGACATGAGGTAGTCACATTTCGTGGATTGTAAAATCTTGGCGACAGATACACCATAATTTAATACACTGACACACATCGTATATTCGTATACACTCCATAACTCACTTGTTAATCTCAACCGTCCGATTTTCTTTCACCAATAGCTAGTCAGCAACCACATTGTAGTTTCTTAGAGCGCTAGGTGTACCGGCGAACTAGGACTTTTTACAACACCAAAGCGACCTTCATCAATATTTTATTTTTATTATTTTATTTTTTTTAACAACAAAATTAATACATAATAATTCAAATAACATTAAACCATTAAAATTAATACCATTAAAATAATATGATGACTAAATTAGTGTTGATTGCATGATGCCAAATCGACTTTTAGGCTTAAATAAATTGTTCTGTTGATTATCTTCCGAGTAACTTCCAACAATTTTTCATGCATTCTTATGAGATCATAACAACGGTGTTGCTCCTCTTGAAAAAATGAGGGAGAACTTCCAACAATTTTTCATGCATTCTTCCGAG
>LBNU01008104.1:56143-73020 GCA_014162995.1 Artemisia annua
AAGCATTTAAATAAAAGAAATAAGATGTGAAATAGACTTGGTTGATTAAGATCAATATGAAAGATGAAAGAACAAGAGTTTCCTTAAGATATGAAATTAACCAACAAATGTTAAGTGATACATAGTGTCCTATATATAGGAGGAGGATAGGGCAACACTCCCTTCCTTTCCTATCATCTAGACGTATGGGCTTTGAGGCCCATTGGACACTTATTGAACTCGTCTTATAACCATACGAGTATTAAGCTAAAAACGTAAATAAAAGTGATAATACTAGCAACCTATTACATTTATTGAAATGACCGAGACTTGACTGAATAGTTGAAAACTATGATCCTAACAGATACGCCGTATGTCAGAAGTATAATGCGGCGTATCTGGGGTAGAACAAGCTTGCTCTTCTTCGTTGACCAAAGTTTCATAAGCGGCGCATGGTAGAACTCCATTCGGCGCATTCTTCAAAGTCAGGCAATGGTCTTCGAATTCATCTAAGTATGATATTGCGGCGTATCTGTTGAGAGAGATACGGCGCATCTTCTGGATTTCAATAGACTTTTGACATCTTGCTCGTTTTGCTCCATAATTAGTCCAAAATCGCCAAGTTTCACCTATTACCTGTTTTTACCTGAGAATCACTAAAGTAAACATTAAAGTACCGATTCTCATACATAATAAAGTAAAACAAGTCAAATAAATAGGATAAATGATGATATAGTATGTACTTATTTGAGTTCATCAAATATCCCGCCACTTGAACTTTACTTGTCCCCAAGTAAACCTTAAATTTTACTTATGGAAATGTATCCTAAAAGGTATTAGGATTTATTTTTATAGTTAATGCATGTTTTCGTCTTATCATAATCACACAACCAAACACTTAACGAGTTGGAAACAAAATAATTTTTCAATATAAAACAACTCTAAATCGTTTAGTTGCTTAGTTGTGACGAATAATCTATCATAAGCTTGACAAGAATACGCATCTCCCCCACTAAAGCTAAGGAGTAACAAGTCTAAAGCGGTAAAAAGGGTTTTGAGGTTTAAGGGTTAAACCTAGCTTCGTTCAAACATCTCCTGCATAAACTTAGTAGATCGCAAGCGCGAGTCTTAGACGCTTCAACTGACGGATGGTCACTAGTGTGCTTCTCGGATCGCTGACGCGTTATTCGCATAACGGATGGTCACCAAGTCACATACTAGATCGCTAGCGCGTTAATCAATTAATCTAATACTCGGATGGTCACTACCTTATTCATACATTTAACATTCTTACTTAGCCATCATAATATCCGGATGCTCGAAAGCTAACAACGAATATAACAATACGGTTAGGTAGGGATGACATTTAGGATATAAATTGGTGAAAAATAAAAAGTAAACAAACAAATTAATTAAAATCCTAAGTGTGGTTAATTACTTTCCCAACCATCCCATGAATAAGACTCATATCATTGAATAACTCATGCTTTTGACTCATGTATCTCACGCTTTAGGTAGACACGAATTATACTCAATAAAATTTTAAACAAAGAATAATCCTTAGTTGGCTTTCCCATAACGGCCAACTCCCATTCAATCCATAAATATAATACAACAACAAATACTGGTGATATCTACCACTTAATACAAAACTTTACATAAGTTGGTTAAAAAAACTTCCAACTTCTTTTCTTTCTTTTTTTATTATTTTTTTTAACTTTGTGTAAAATTTCACAACTTTTTCCATCACAATTTTTCCGGATAATTTTTCCATACTTTTCATAAATTTCAGAAATAACTGTAATAGTGAGATTAGTAAACACACAAAAAATAAACTAAAAATATACAATATGTACTTTCACTCCAATTGGATTGTGCAATTTCCTGACCTAACCAAAGATAATGAATTAGGCACGCGAACACAGGTAATGTAAGGAAACACACTTTTTCTAAAGTAACTAACCGCGGATTTTAATCTACAGGGTAGGCTAAGGTGTAAGGGTGTAACGAAACATTTTTAACAAAGGTGTAAGAAACGAAAGGAATGGGTCTGAGTGTTTTTCTAGGGGTATCTTATTCTAAAAGTGAGAGTAAACAATAGGGTTTATACGGAGGTTAACTAACCAATGTAGTTAGTTAATATAACATGACATATAAAGGCTTTTTGGTTGTAATCCTAGAAATTTACCAAGTTAGACAAGTCACTCCAATTATATCAATAATACTAATTATGGTGGTCTCGATTAGTATACAAGCCAAGTTCTAAAGTTTACCAGTCACCGGCACACTAAAGTTTTGCTTTTTGGAAGAAATAAGATTATGTATGCGGTTATGTAATTTAGACTTAAACAAAAACATGCTAAAAAATTTAAATTTTGATATATTAAGCGTATTTTAAGCATATTTTGAAAAGTTTAGGACAAGTAAGCGTTTTAATTCTCCATCCCCCCACTTAAGTTAAACAACGTCCTCGTTGTTTGTGTCAAAGGTTAAAAACTAGAAAATAAAATAATTAGAACGTAAAAACTTCCCTGATATTTGCTCGGAATGATCCTCCATTGGGTTTATGAGCATAAATCAACTTTCTTGTGGATGAGAACGTTTAAGCTTCATGAATAATGTTTCCACAAAAAGTGCAGGAATCTATAATACCACCTAGGCTTTAACACACCTGAGTTAAGAAGGTTCAAACTTGCATCATACATTAGTAGTTAGAAAATAAAACCTAAAAAATTAAAAATTAAAAATCATCATGTCAGTCGATACGGCGCATCCTCTGGAGGATGCGCCGTATCGAGCCTGAAATTAATACGAATCAGAATAAAAGATTCGTCGTATCCTTAACCAGGGATGCGCCGCATTAAATAAACTGACAGAATGTTTTAAAGTCTAAAAAAATAAAAGAAAAAATGCAGAAAAATAAAAAGATATGACCAGTGCAGATGATACGCCGCATTCCAAGATGGAGATTTGCCGCATCTTCTGCAGGTCTGACAGACTCGACTCAAACAGAAAAAATAAGATAAAAGTTTCGGGTTGTCTCCTGGTCAGCACTTGTCTTTATTCCAGAGTCTTCAAGTTAGACTCACGTTCAGCTCCTATTTTGCGTCATCGATATCCAAATACCACTTCATGATATAATTGCTGATTAACTTATCGCGTATATATTCAAGTCCCAACTTCAACACTCCTTCGTAGAATCCTTTCATCTTTTGGTACGGATACTTGATCCCACATTGTTTGTCCTTATCATCTACATGAAGAAACAATGAAAACCTATAGCAATATTCGTTAGTGGCATGTTTAAAACTTGGGTGAGTGCGAGGCATCATAAAAGTGATAACATCGCTCCCATTTTAAAAAGTGATGTTTCCTTCAAATCTTTTGGGATTGATGGCGATTTTCCTACTAAATGGTTTGCCAACAATCACATCACCTACTTCTTTATCACGATAGGCATCCATGTCTTCTACCACTATGAAATCTGTAACAACAACAAATCTCCCAACAAAAATAGGTACGTTAATAAAAGCTCCAACTACATTCTTCCCTTTATATTCAACCTTCTTATTCATGATAGAATTATAAAAGGTTTTTTGACATTACGTTAATTGGTAAAATAGGAAAGAAGTTTGCGCTAATTTGTTTGTATCTTATCTGCAAGGGAATCGTAAGTTGTAGGCACAATTGACATGGATTTTTCTACCGTAATCACAAAAATTAGGATACCCTTCAAATTCATCGTAATCTCTAGTGTTTATAACGTTAATACTAGGGTTATCCTTAATTTTATTTTTATTGGGTTCTTCATCTTTCACAAATTTATCATTGAATCCTAATGGCTTTTTAAGATCATTTAGTTCAATATAGTCTCCATCATAGCATTCAAGTGATTCGTTTTGCACTAAGATTTCTCCCATATATCTAGCTTCTAGATTGAGATCTACATTTTCTCCTAATCCTAGCATATAAACGCATCTAATTATGCTCTTAACCGGATTTTTGCATTTATAGACTAGTTTGTCATTCCCTACTTTTAATGATATTTTTCTTTTAAATACATTAATCTTAGTGTGGGCCGTAGACAAGAAAGGTCTTCCAAGGATTAAGGAAATTTTAACATCCTCGAGCATATCTAGTACTATAAAGTCTACGGGGAACACAAACTTCTCAATCCTAACTAGCACGTTTTCAGCAATCCCCTCAGGTCGTTTTACAGTTTTATCAGCCAATTCAATAAGCAGCTTAATTGGTGCCAATTTTCCTAGTCCTAGGGTAGTGAATGTCTTAAGGGGCATAACACTAACACTAGCTCCTAAATCAGCTAATGCATTATTGAAAGACATGTTATTAATTGAGCAAGGTAGAGTAAAACTTCCTGGGTCTTTTTCTTTATGAGGCAAGGCTTGTAGATCGGTTGCAGAGCTCTCTTCTTTCATTGTAGCCATGATCTCCTCTTCAATTCTTGACTTCTCTTTGAGTAGCCTCCTTACACTGATTGAAGAGTTAAAGAAATACTGGGGTTTGATGTGTTTCGAAAGCTTTAAATTTATAATATTAATTTCACCATTTTTCTTAATTTATAAAACACATGTGTAAAGTATAACCCCCATTTATAGTAAAGGTTTAGGTAAGACCAGGTTGTCCCAAGAGATTGTAGAAAAGCCAAGTTAGCAATTGTTTTAAAGTAAAGTCCCTAGATTGTCACTTATCCAAAGACTAGCAATTTAGATTGATTGTTTTATATGATTAAAAGATATGTTTATTTAGGCTAAGAAACATGGAAGTCGCATGTAAATGATGAGCAAGCAATCATGAACAAGATATATAAGCAAGAGATGCATGGTTAACACTCGTACCTATAACTATCCAACATATTAAGAAACCCTTTCGACCTATGATTCTCAATATATCAAATGCATTAAGAATGGTTCATAACAGAAGTATACATAAGCCAATTTCCTCATCAAGTTTGTTAGACATGAGATAAGACATTAAACAAGATTATGGATAGGTTGGTAAATGTTTTGTCGACCAATTTCTACAATGTTAACACCAAGTTGCCATAGACAAACACCTTTAAATAATACCAAAATGGCAGACCCTTTCGACCTACTTCTACCACAGAGATACATCAAACATTCAACAATGATCCAAGCATAATCTCATCAATTAAACTTAAGCAGAGTATCAATAGCAAGCGTACATTACATTGCAAACAACCATATAACTATATCACCCAAATAAACATATAATGACTACTCCGTTATTGTAATAACAAAACACATATCATTCAACATGAATTTCATAAACTTCATAATTCAATTCGACAAAGTAGAAAAGTATACCAAAGTGATTACAACGAAAGAAAAAATGATTTCATAGTGATAATTCTTTAGGCTCGTTCTCCTACACTCTGTCACAGCAATAGAATCACAACCTCGAACCCCGATATAGTGAAGATGGTATGAGTTCACCAATCTCACTTCATATACTTTCCCTACTTCTCGTTGGTGTTGCCCCCTTTTTCTCTGCTTCGTACCTTTTCTATTATAGGCTCATCTTGACCTAATTTACTCCAATATTTAGTAAATGAGGACAAGTGATCGGCCTCATAATGAATGCAAACAATAACTCTGTCTTGTAACTGTCAAGGTAAGTGCCCCGCACTTCGTAGAAAGTGCGCCGTACTTCGCGTACATTCAACTTCATTTACCCGCCAAGCGAGTACGCCGCACACAGTCCTAAGACCGGCGTACTTGGGTCTTTCATACTTGTATATTTTCATTCCAAGTCCCTCCTTTCTTATATTTGTCATTTAATCATCTTTTTAGTGGTATTTCTGACTTTCTTCTCTCGTTCTATCCTGCAACCAGATTAGTACCAATTCTACACAAATACCATGATATTCTATATAATATAATAGATAAATGATATATAATCGATGGAATAAACATGTATAATTAGAGCGTTATCAAATCCCCCATACTTAACTATTGCTTGCCCTCAAGCAATCTTTAAAAATATTTTTATTTTTATCTTATCAAGAAATCATAAGCCAAAATAACGCGACTAAGCATCTCACGAAGGTGGAAAGTATAATTCACTCACACTCATATATCGGGTATAAATGAATCACACTCAGCTGCTCAGACATGTTAAATAAATTACCATAGGCTTGTACAAAAAACTAAACTTCACCGACATGGCGTAAGCACCAAGTAAATTTCATCAAAGAGGACTTTTATTCTGGTTATAACGTTAGGCTAAGGGTAATAATATGGGTATGGATTTAGACATGGGATTTATTTAGTGAAATTGTTTCTAAAAGAAAAATAATAATAAGTTGAAAGTCCATTTTCTTGTAATAACGATCTCCATTTGGCACATATTTCGCCAACACTTTATTCTTCCTCGTACATATATATTTTTTCTTTCTTTTCTTTTGTTTTCTTGGGAAATATTTGGTTTCCCCCATACTTACGATAAACACACCACTTTAATCAAAACTAGAAGTTTGCAACCTTCGCATTTCATTCAAAGTAGCATAATCCGCAATTATTTCTTTTTCTTTTTCTTTGGACTTCCAACAAGGTTCATACGTTTAGAAAGGCTAAAGTGTATATATATATATTTTTCTTTTTATTTTATAGTGGATGTAAGAAACGAATAGATTGGCTCATAATATTGTTCTAGTGGTATCTAGCATTAAAGATAAGTGCTACAAAAGGTTTTTTAATATTGGAAATTAGATAATCGATATGATTACTAATATATTTTTATTGAATGGCTATTTGGTGTAAATCCTAAGTTTGCCTCTTATCATTTAAAAGTACTTATATCACACGAATGTGATCTTACAACGGTCTCGTAAAGATTTTAAGCACAAGTTCTAGAATAAACAAAACATCGGGACACTCATAAACAAAGAAACAAGCCTTTAATAAGGGCATTAGGCTGAAAATTCCTCACATTTAAGTGGTAATGGTTATGAATATGCTAGCACGTTATCAATTCCGAGTCGAATTAGCTTAAATGATTTAACTCGATTATTTTTTTCAAAATTTTATAATAAGTGCGGCACATCAAGTTGCAAAACCGTCGCACATTTCCTTTAAAAATCTGTTTTTATTTTGAAATCATTCCAATTTATCTCACCCCCATACTTATTATGAACATTGTCCTCAATGTGACAGAATATAAATAAAATAGATAAATGGGAATGAGTTACTTTACTATAGGACGAATTCAGCAAAATTGTACGAAGCATAGTTGAAGCCTTCGTACTAAATTCGAACCTGCACATAAACAAACAAAAACAAGCAAACAAATATAATCAAAAAGATTAGATATTTTATTATTAGTACTAGTTATTTATATAGATATATAGTTAGTTATTATTTTTGTGTTCCTTCTCCGTCTTGTTCCCCCTGATTACCATTGTTTTGTTTTTCCACATGCCATCAAAAATTGTTTTGAATGCCAACAGAGGCATTTGTTACAGACCATACGAATAAAAATGTTTGAAATTGTCTTTAAAACAACCAGATCCCTGATTTCCATCACAAGTACGCCGCACACCATACATTGTGCGGCAGTTTCACTTTTGCTGCTACTGCTGTTGTTGTTGATGATGATGCTCTGTGGTGCTGGTGGTGTCTTCTTCCTCTTCTACGACCTCTGGCAAAACCATCAGCTTCCCTGTCTCCTTCTTCCTCAAGTAATCCAAGCTCTTGATTCCTACAGCTCCTGCATTCACCTTTCTTTCCAACATTCCCATATCTTCCTCATTCACCAAACCCAAGCTCCTTGCCATCCTGGTTACCAAATGCCCACAGCATATCCTTGTTCCCCCAGGTATCACATCCACATTCCTCAGGTGCTGAGCTATCAACCAGACTACATTCTGGTGGGACAAAGGGTGTTTCTTGTCAAATGCATGAAGAATCCATAGATCATCATCAAGAACATATTGCTCATAGTGACTCCTGTGAAAAATAGATTTGACCAAGATTTTGTGAATGATTTGTAACATGGGGTTCTTTACTTTCCATGCTCTCTTCTTTCCATAAACCCTCACATCTTCTCCACTAATTTCCTTCCAGTACTCATCTCAATCAAATTCCTTCCTCACTCTTTCTCCTCTCATTACCAGACTCCTAATCTTAGTATCACTCAACTCCTCATCAGATTATACTCCAAGCATTCTCCCAAACTCCCACAATGTAACAGAATATCCTTTTCCAACAAGCCTAAATTTCATTATTTCTTCAGTCAAAATCTCATTATTACTCATTTCTCTTTTAACTCTCAAGGAACTGNCATGCTCTCTTCTTTCCATAAACCCTCACATCTTCTCCACTAATTTCCTTCCAGTACTCATCTCAATCAAATTCCTTCCTCACTCTTTCTCCTCTCATTACCAGACTCCTAATCTTAGTATCACTCAACTCCTCATCAGAGTATACTCCAAGCATTCTCCCAAACTCCCACAATGTAACAGAATATCCTTTTCCAACAAGCCTAAATTTCATTATTTCTTCAGTCAAAATCTCATTATTACTCATTTCTCTTTTAACTCTCAAGGAACTGAAAAACTCTAAGCACCACTCCTTGTATACAGATTCTTTGATCTCCATAGCCTTCTTCCGCATAAATGAATCTACAACTTCATCAGGGAATACTACTCTAACCAACAACATATTCTCAAGGTCTTTCTCAAAGCCTAAGTTTCTCATGACCCTCCAGTCCACTATCCTGGGAATGTCAATGTCCCTGTCTACTATCTTCGTCAGTTTGTCATTAAACTCCCTCTTCTCCTCTCTCGTAACTCCATTCCATCTTAAATTGGGATGATATTTAGTCTCTCTTTTATTCTTTTCTCTCTCAATAGCTCCTCTGGTTCTTACCTGCAAGTAAAAATAATCCATAGACACAAGATTATTAGCTGTTAGTGCACACATATGTCTAAATCTCTCTCAAATTCTTATCTCAAACATTCTGTCTTAAACTCAGGCAAAAAGTGCGCCGTACTTGAGAACAAGTACGACGTACTAGCTAGCTTAAAATGTAATACGGCGGTTCAGATCTGAAAACCGGCGCACATAGCATTAAGGGCGCGAAATATTTGATTCTAGAGCCTTATTTCAACAAATCTACATTTTCAAACTCATGATACACTTTTTCTTCATTGTTTTTTAAAAAGCCCCTAAAAATAAGCAGTTCTTATCTTAGGTTTAAGCATTTCGGCATAATTCTCATAATTTTCAACTCGTCAAATCCAGAATCTTCTTTAACATTCCATTTTAATCTCTCCTAGATTAAATAAGCATATTTAGTTTTCTATCTTCGCAAAAATAATGATCAAGGCTAAAAACCCTAACCCTAATTCGATTCAATCATTCGCAAAACTTTCGTTCATGAAATTGGGTAGTCCTATAAGTTATACTTATTCTAACTAACACATTCATCAAAATAAAGAATCTAAAACATATCATAAAAAATATATATAACCCTAAAGATTACGAAATAAAATTGTAAAGAAATCAAACAAAAATCGATAAACATACCGAAGACATTATAATGTGGATTGATTTTCTTTGAAAAGATCTTTCGTGGAAATTTTTTGATCAAAAGGTGGCGGTTTCTTTTGGTGTTGTGTGTGAAAACGTTGTGAGTTATAAAAGATTTCAAGTCATATTTATAGTCCCGCTCAGAAGTGCGGCGTACTTGACCCCAAGTACGGCGTACTTGCTGAAAATTTTTCCACAGTTAACTATTTTAACTAACATGCATACGTAAAAACGTTCAATCCACATATAATCAAACTTCATTATATTCATTCATTCATCAAAACATTCCTTAACTTTCCAGGATACAATGTTTTGGTACGTTTTATTCAAATGATGAAAATAACATAGAAATAAAAAATTAAAACAAGAAAAATATACTTAGGAGCGTATGTTGCTACTCCTATCCGTCATCCATAATTTTTCTAAGCTCTGAAATAACCGGGTGACATAACATCATTCAGCTTGTATTCTCCAAAAACCTTCCTTCCAGTTTTAACCTTTGGACCATCAATCACAAATGGCATTCGTTGCTCATTCTCCAAACAAATCTCACCCTAAAGAGTTATTTGTCCAATATTGTAACTAATAATACTCCTAGTGTGTTCCAAGTATGGCCTGCCTAGGACAACCCCAGTTTTCACCTTTTCTTCCACATAGAATTCCAACTCATATCCTTTAGTTTTTTCAATAGAGTCATCATTAGTTTCTCCCACCAAGTTCATAAGTAATTTTTTGTTGACCTTCTTTTCTCCATTCTCTAAAATTTCATAACTTAGTCCCAATTGGTCCCCTAGTTCTTGAGATAAGGTTTTTCTCAATATCAAGGTCCAAAATTCCATCAGAGGCAAATACCCCCTCAACATAGCATGGTGTGATATATTTCTCTCCAACTTCATCCTCATCAGCCATCCTATGGATTGAAAAGACTTTAGTATCCTCACTCATTTTAGATGTCAGTATGTTCAATTTCTCAAATTTTTCCTCAATAGTTGTTGTCTTTTGGTAAATAGTGAGTATACCTTTAGCAAAATCCACGATTCTCTTTGCTAACACCAAGAATGGTCTTCCAAAAATGACACTAGGTACCCATTCATCATTACTTGGGTTAACATAAAACTCCACCAAGAACACATCCACATTCATTTGAACTAGTAACTTCTTATTGATAATTTTGTTTCCATTTTCCCTTTCTTCAAAACCTAACCCAAGCCTTTTCATTAACTCCTTAGACACATAATTTTTATTGTAATCCAAGTCAGCTATTGTATCATTTGCATAAACATTTTCTACATGTCAAGGTGTAATAAACTTCATGAAACATTCATCCGTTTCCATCCCATAAAATATATGATCTTTTTGCTTATTCTTTTTCCCCATATCTGGTATGTCAAAAGTAACTGCTCCCTGCCAGGTTCCTTCAGTTTCCACTTGGTCATTCTCAGCAAGAGAATTTCCCTTATCTAAGCACATACGTCCAATACTCGAGTTTGGGTCCATTTCTAACATTTGACAACATAACATCAAATAAACCATTAGTATGTTAGCACAATCAAAACTAAATGATATTTTGCACTCCAATAACATTAGTAAACATTCAGAAATCAAAAGATGAATTGGTTTGGTCATTATGAACAATATAAAAGTCTTCTGTGAACTTCTGGTCCAAAAAGTGCGACGTACTTGAGAACAAGTGCGGCGTACTTCTGTTTTAATCTTTTGAAATTTCCCAGGAAAGACCGGCGTACTTGAAAACAAGTGCGGCGTACTTCCTCTGTTTTTAGTTTTAACTTCTTCGTAGTTTTTAGAATATCTCAGAATTACGTTTAACCTTATAATCCAGATTATTATCATGCATAAACAATCAAAAACAAGAAAATGTCTAATTAACCAAATAAGCAAATATTTTTGTATTTTCGTTGAATCATGAAATATTAACAAATGCATCAATCCAAATACCAAAGGCACATAAAAAGAAATTCTCATGTTCTCAGCCTTGTATTTAAGCATTAAAAAGTTTTTGTTTTGGTTTGGTTTTGTCTCAGTGAACATTACGAATTTTTCCAGAAAGTACGGCGGTTTAGAAACTAAAACCGGCAAAGTTGAAATTTTTCCAGAATATACGACGCACAAATTTGGAAGTGCGGATATGTTTGTAAAAAGTTTCAAAACACTTAACTAACTTGATTTTATCGATGCCAATCCCCGACAGCGGCGCCAAAAACTTTGATGTGTTTCGAAAGCTTTAAATTTATAATACTAATTTCACCATTTTCCTTAATTTATAAAACACATGGGTAAAGTATAACCCCCGTATATAGTAAAGGTTTAGGTAAGACCAGGTCGTCCCAAGAGATTGTAGAAAAGCCAAGTTAGCAATTGTGTTAAAGTAAAGTCCTTAGATTGTCACTTATCCAAAGACTAGCAATTTAGATTGATTGTTTTATATGATTAAAAGCTATGTTTATTTAGGCTAAGAAACATGGAAGTCGCATGTGAATGATGAGCAAGCAATCATGAACAAGATATATAAGCAAGAGATGCATGGTTGACACTCGTACCTATAACTATCCAACATATTAAGAAACCCTTTCGACCTATGATTCTCAATATATCAAATGTATTAAGAATGGTTCATAACAGAAGTATACATAAGCCAATTTCCTCATCAAGTTCGTTAGACATGAGATAAGGCATTAAACAAGATTATGGATGGGTTGGTAAATGTTTTGTCGACCAATTTCTACAAGGTTAACACCAAGTTGCCATAGACAAACACCTTGAAATAATACCAAAATGGCAAACCCTTCCGACCTACTTCTACCACAGAGATACATCAAACATTCAACAATGATCCAAGCATAATCTCATCAATTAAACTTAAACATAGTATCAATAGCAAGCGTACATTACATTGCAAACAACCATATAACTTTATCACCCAAATAAACATATAACGACTACTCCATTATTGTAATAACAAAACACATATCATTCAACATGAATTTCATAAACTTCATAATTCAATTCGACAAAGTAGAAAAGTGTACCAAAGTGATTACAAAGAAAGAACAAATGATTTCACAGAGATAACTCTCTAGGCTCGTTCTCCTACACTCTGTTACAGCAATAGAATCACAACCTCGAACCCCGATATAGTGAACTTGGTATGAGTTCACCAATCTCACTTCGTATACTTTCCCTACTTCTCGTTGGTGTTGCCCCCTTTTTCTCTGCTTCGTACCTTTTCTTTTATAGGCTCATCTTGACCTAATTCAACTCCAATATTCAGTAAATGAGGACAAGTGATCGGCCTCACAATGAATGCAAACAATAACTCTGTTTTGTAACTGTCAAGGTAAGTGCGCCGCACTTCGTAGAAAGTGCGCCGTACTTCGCGTACATTCAACTTCATTTACCCGCCAAGCAAGTACGCCGCACACAGTCCTAAGACCGGCGTACATGGGTCTTTCATACTTGTATATTTTCATTCCAAGTCCCTCCTTTCTTTTATTTGTCATTTAATCGTCTTTTTAGTGGTATTTCTGACTTTCTTCTCACGTTCTATCCTGCAACCAGATTAGTACCAATTCTACACAAATAGCATGATATTCTATATAATATAATAAATAAATGATATATAATCGATGGAATAAACATGTATAATTAGAGCGTTATCAGGGTTTCAAAACATTACCATTCTTCAATCGTTCAGGAAAAGGTATTTTAGGCATGACTTCTTCGGTAGTGGTTATGGCTTTGACATGATCTCTTGGATTAATTTTAGTTGAGATAGGTAGACCTCCAATTCCCCTTTCTTGAAGAACTTTGCTCATCTGACCAATTTGTTGCTCTAAGTTCTTGATCGAAGCACCTTGATTTCTTGTGGTGGTTTCGGTTGAAGCTCGGATTTCCTTGATCGAGGCAGTGTTCTCTTCATGTCTCTTAGCAGCATCGGCCATAATTTGCTTTAAAGTATCATCCAAAGTTTGCCTTCTCTCTTTATATGAGGGATTTCCATTGTACTTCTGATAGTATCCTGGAGCAGCTTCCCTAAACTTTCCTGAAGGTTGGAATGGTTGACCAAATTGTGTGTAGTATGCTTCTTCAAAGGTTTCACTTTCATTCTTTGTAGGGCAATCCTTGGTGTAGTGAGGACCTTGGCATTTTTCACATCCAACTTGGGCAGCATATGCTTGTTCATCTCTTTTCTTTATATCTCTACTAATTTTGTCTAATTGAGCTTGTATAGCAGCAAACCCGTCAGAATTAGTGCTGCTTCTAGATCTAGTAGAGGTTCCATTGTGCCATTTTTGAGAATGATCAGCAGCTTCTTGGATTGCTTTCCTAGCATTTGCTGCACTCATTTGTGGCACAGCCCCCTTCGCATCCAAGATTTGTCTAGTAGGCACATCCAATCCTTGATAAAATAATATTACCTCCTGCATTGTGGTTAGATAGTGTTGAGGACATTTTACCGACAGATCTTTGAAACGCTCCCAAGCCTGATTGAGAGTTTCATCGGGCTCTTGCTTAAAATTGTTGATAGCCTCCATCTTCTTAGCAGTTTTAGCAAGTGGACAATATCTTTTGAGGAATTTGCTCTTTAGTCCTTCCCATGTAGTGATTGAACCAGCTGGTTCATTTCTTAGCCACTTATTAGCAGCTCCTTTGAGTGAAATTGGGAAGATTCGAAGCATAAGTTGATCGTCAGAAACTCCTTCTGTAGTGAATAAATCTGCAATCTCTAGGACCTTATCCACATGTTCATTAGCATCTTCATTCTCTGTCCCATTGAAAGCATTCTCTCTTAATTCCTTGAGAAACTGACCATTCAACTCAAACTTTGACTTGTCGTCAAACTTTGGCTAGCAACTCCAGAACTGTAGTCGGATCGGGTTTTGTTCATGTATTTCTCCATAGTAGTGTTTTCCATCATTGTTTCTGTTTCTACTTCCTCTTTTTCTTTTTCAGAAAAATAATCAAGCTCTGAAGAACTTGAAAGGTCATAGCTTGTTGTGTTAAAAAGCTTTTTAAGTGAATGAAAAGCTCGCTCAGGTTCTTCGTAAGGTTTAATAAGGTTCTTGGTCGAACTTCTGGTCATGCACTACCTGAAATCATCACAAAATCATCAATAGGGTGTGTTCAAGAAAGTGGAATATCAGTAAATTAATAACCAAAACGGAATACAAAAAATAAAAGTTGCTGATATCTGCAGATGATGTGTCGTATCCTTGAAAGAGGATACGCCGTATCTTATTACTTTACAATTAAATCAGACTTTTATTTAGAAAATAGACACGCCGCTTTTGAATTAGAATGCGCCGTACCTGTAAAATATCAAAAATCAGTTATATTTATAAAAATTAAATGCGCTGCATAAGCAGAAGCTAATGCGCCGTATTTTCGTTACGTTTCAAAATTCAAGATTATTGATTCAGTAGATGCGCCGTATCGATAAATCGATGCGTCGCTTCTGTTTAATTAATTCGAAAACTGTTTTTAATTTAAATATTAAATACGCCGTATCTGTAAAGATAGATGCGTCGTATGGCGTTAGGGTTTCGAAAAATTCTTATTAAAAACAGAATACGCCGTATCTTGGGGAAAAGATACGTCGCACTCGAATTATTAAACGCGTTGAATTTTTATAAAATTAAAACGCAATACGCCGCATCTGCGAAACATGTGCGCCGTATCATTTGTATCAGCACAATACAACGACAGCAGTAAGTACAAAAAATTAAAGAAAAATAAAATAAAAATAAAATTACAGAAAATAAAAAACAAAAACAGTGAATATTCAAATTATACAATGAATGCAATCTAATTAATATACAACAAGTTAGTGGTTAAAATCTAAAAACCTAATAAAAAGAAAATCTAATTAAATTACTAATCAAATTAATAGATAAATACAATTCACTCCCCGGCAGCGGCGCCAAAAACTTGATGCGTGCGATATGTGTCGTTGCGGTTTAGCAGTGTTAATGCCTACTCAAGTTTTACATTTATATTTAGCCGACTTATCAATAACACGCACACTTAACGAACAGTGTACCCGGTCAGTTTGTATATAATGGTAAGTAGAGTGTCGATCACTAAGAGTGGAACGATTTATCTAATTAACCTAATTAGTATTTTAATATCCTAAGTTAGTTTTACAGCCTAATCTAATGCCAGGGGGTTCGGCCTGAGAGACTGGCACAGATTGGTTGAGTTAAACAGTAAATTAAACTAATGAGCACAAATCAGCAAGTAGCATACACGTACACAGATAGATAATAGAAACTATAAGAAGACCTGTCCTGATAATTAAGTAGCTTGTCACTTATTTTATTGCTAGTTTTATATGAAGTGTATGTAATTAAATCTTTCTCGTTAGCTCTAATCACATCGGCGGGTCCACCCTTAATGATAACTTATGACTATCCTATTTATCCAAAGACGTTGGATTAAATAGGCGAGGAAGGGGTATGATAGCCCAAGTAAAGCTTAGCTAGACACAGAGGTTATCAAAGCACTAATATAAGTCACCAAAGATATCATCATATAAACTTTAATTGACGGGAAAGCAATTTTAAGAGGTATGTATGATTTTCCGTAGTCACATACATATGCCCATCTATCCTGATGAATTAAAGTAGACTATTACAATAAAACAAAACTACTTAATGAATTAAATACATGCAGGACCTTCTTACAGCTCTAATATCTTCGTTTGGGGTGTGTCTTGTGTTGCTTCTTCGACTGAACTCGGCTCCTTAGGGTTATGTCGCACACAAAATTCGTCTATGTCTTGGGGCATTTATAGTTTCTGTCTTAGGGTACGATGCGGCGCATGTAATGAGCAGATGCGGCGCATTTACTTAACTTTGCGTGGGTTCCAAGATTAATATATTCTGGAATATTCGTACACCGTTTTCAGATGCGGCGTAACTTGATTCTTTATGCGGCGCATGTCCTTCAGTATTTTGGATTGTATCTGGTGAAGTCTTGATAGTGATACGCCATATGTCAGAAGTATAATGTGGCGTATCTGGGGTAGAACAAGCTTGATCTTCTTCGTTGACCAAAGTTTCATAAGCGGCGCATGGTAGAACTCCATGCGGCGCATTCTTCAAAGTCAGGCAATGGTCTTCGAATTCATCTAAGTATGATATTGCGGCGTATCTGTTGAGAGAGATACGGCGCATCTTCTGGATTTCAGTAGACTTTTGACATCTTGCTCGTTTTGCTCCATAATTAGTCCAAAATCGCCAAGTTTCACCTATTACCTGTTTTTACCTGAGAATCACTAAAGTAAACATTAAAGTACCGATTCTCATA
>LBNU01008105.1:0-11319 GCA_014162995.1 Artemisia annua
AAAATAGCTTTTTAGTTACAAGCCCTAATAATATGTTTAGCTTATTTTGATTTATTACGGTTACTATAGCTTATTTTGAGTATTGGTCTTGCTTAATATTGCGTTTAAATGAGTTTTTATTAAGTTTTTATATAAAGTTTACGTAAAAATTAATCCAGTAGGTCATAGGGTTTTATAGCGAGTATAGAGTCTCTTAGGGTTTTATAGCGAGTATGGCACTTTTGATATAGCGAGTATGCTATTTGTTTTTGATAGCGAGTTTGGTCTTGGCTATCTAGCGAGTATGATTCTTACTTTGTCCCTAGCGAGTATGGTTTCCATAGTGCATAGCGAGTTTGCTTTCGAAGTATGTAGCGAGTAAGGTCTTCACAAGTAGCTTAGCGAGTTTGACTTACTTGGTCATAGCGAGTTTGTTTCCATTTCATCATAGCGAGTTTAGTTTCCTTAGTAACCTAGCGAGTATCATTTCACAATTCTTAGCGAGTTTGGTATCTTTAGGGTAGCGAGTTTGGTATTTCAAGTAGGTAGCGAGTTTGGTCTTAGAGTCATAGCGAGTTTGGTTCTCACCTAGGTCTAGCGAGTATGGTTTCTAGTTTAGTGTAGCGAGTTTGGTCTTAGAGGCATAGCGAGTTTCATTTAGTCTTCATAGCGAGTTTAGATTTTTGTTTTCTTCAAGTTTTCGAGTCTTAGTCTTTTATTGTCGTGTCTCGTTTATCAAGCCGAGCTAGGCTTATTTGCACTCCATCGTTCATCGAGTGGAGTTTTCTTTTATCCATTTCTTACCGTTACTCTGTTGAATTTTCTTTTGAACTTTTTAACTTAGTTTAATTTTCTTTCGTTAATTAAATACAAAACAACAAAAACATTTTCTTTAATCCTTTCTTAAGTTTAAACTTTTATTTCCTTTTTCGCTTCACTTAGTCTAATGTTTTCTTTCATGGTTAATTTTATTCCCTTTCTTATTGTTCTTTATTTCATTTAAATTTTATGCAAAACTTTCGTAGTATAATTAACACAAATTCAACTCTTTTCAACCCATTCATCTCACATAACTCACGACTTGAGTGACTAGATCAATTTCAACGCTCGTTGGGACAACGATACCCGTGGTTCNATAGTGGAAGACCAATAATCTCAATCCAAACCATCCTTTCATCAATTTTAAATGAAGGTGATGTTGCCCTGATGGTTGACCACATATTTTGTAAGGCTTCATTCGACTTGAAAGCCTCACATGTCTTCGCATTATTGAATTGAATCCATACCCATAAACCTCCAACATAATGTATCTTGACATCATCGAAGCCTTCATTCCTGCAAATACGGTACATGTTGCTAATCGAGTCAACCTCCTTTACCTTAACCAAAGCCATAGTAGAGGTGTCTTCAACAGATATGAGATCAAAGTCACTCAAAGTAATACAACTGCCTTTATCTTGATTCGCATTAGTCTGCGTCCCTTTTGGAGCTCCTTCACCAATTGCCACCGAGGCATATGATTGTTTATCCGAGAACAGAGGATGACTATTAGAACCAACAGCTTTACGAGACTGAGTAACATTAGGTTTCTTGAGCCTAGGAAAGTCCTTGTACATTGGGATTGATTCAGACTTAGTATGTCTCTGGAATTTGGCAACAGTCACATAAACATGGTAGCTCCCAATCCAAATGTTAGAAAGACTATTGACAAAAGCATCCTCGTTACTAACCCCTAAAAATCTAACAAAACCGAAACGTTTACCAAGTTTTGATCGCTTATTAGCAATGAATGCATCCACAATACGACCGAAAGATTGAAACTCCTTCCACAAACCTTTAGCATCCAAGGACTCAGGGAAATTAGTAACAAAAAAGGATGTAGCGATTCTATCAACATCCTTTCCAAAAGGGTTATCAATGCGTTTAGCTTTTTGATTTCTGTTTTTCCCAAACACCCATGTCCAGCCACCTTCCTTTGATGACATGATTGAAGTAGTTTGGTGAAAGTCTCAGATCCGAAGCAAAAAAGAAAAAAAAAATTGCAAGGAAAGTCGTTGCTAGGGTTTTTAAAACTAGATAAAATTGATGAGATTAATTAGGGGAAATGATGGATATGTGATTTCGGTAGTGGGATTTGAAGTAATCGAAATTTGGAGGATTAAAAATGAGTTAATTTGGATATGGTGATGTAGATGTTACCTGGATACGCCATGGAGGAGTGCTTGAACCTTTTCACCGATAGTACGTGTGTGTTTCTAGTGAGAGAATTGTACTGATGGGCGTGATTCATGCACTCCTATTTGTAGGCGATCATTTTTGTCGTGTTCTGGGGATCATGGGTGCGGTGCACTTTATGGACCGCTGGGTTAAAGAGGGTCTGGTGGCTTGCCTTGAAGTCATGCCTGTGGACTGCTTTATGCTTTGGGAACATCACTATTGGCTGACAAGTTGTCGCCTCTTTCTCTTTTTGGGTATGCTTGTGTCTGTTTTGCAACCCTAAGTTATATTCTCCCGTATCTTTGGGTTTGGCGGTGACTTCGATACCAAAGTCGTTTCGGACCTGCTTCACTTTTGCATCTTATTGTTATGCCATCGTTATATGAATATGTGCATCTCCCTGACTGTCCGGTTGTGATGGACTTGTCTCGCATCTAGTCTGAATCTTAATTGAATAAATTTTGGGTCTTAACGATATTCCTCGTGCCCATATGTATCCAGTCCGAATCATTTGGGTCCGAGGATGTTATACATGAACATGCTGAAACTAAACAGATACGGAGTAATTGATTTGTACCAAAACTGAGTTAAAAACTTAATTATACTAAAACTGAACTATTAACTATATCTGAAATTGGCACTGAACTGGATATGCGATATCTGAATCAACTTGTAGATAAGGTTTGTAATTAAAGCAGTGGACCACAAAATTTCAAATAATCGTTGACTATTGTAACACATACAAAAGTTTTAAAACATTTGTTATTGCACTAGGCTCATGACAAAAAATTTAAGTTAATAGTCAAACATTTAGTATAAATAACCTTTATATAAATGAAATAGTGATACTCTGTAACTATGCATAAGTAGAAAATTAGTGATGCTCAATATTTTATAGTTTAATTAAATAATTTTAATCTAATTAATTTTTAACTAAATGTCAAACATTTAGTATAAATAACCTTTATATAAATGAAATAGTGATACTCTGTAACTATGCATAAGTAGAAAATTAGTGATGCTCAATATTTTATATTTTAATTAAATAATTTTAATCTAATTAATTTTTAACTAAATACAAATTTTTAGTCAGGTTTTTTTGGCACAATAAATAACAGGTTTATCGTAGTAACAAAATAGGACCACTCTAAAGACTTAAAGTGTTATTGCTGTCCTTTTATTATTCTTTTAATAGTAAATTGCAAAAATCGTCCCTGTGATATGTCCAAACTGTAGCTGCAGTCCTTACCTGTAAAACCCTAAATTCACGTTTAATAATTTTACGCCTAATGTGTATTTTTAACCTAAGTTATATGAAGATTTATAAATAATTAAAACCATATGTTATTTGATAATTAAATTAATAATAAGACTTTCCATACTCAATGGTTAATCAAGAGATAAGAACAAAAACCTGTGTATATCAATTGAGATATCAGTTACCAATTTGTTAGGCCTTATTTCCCTTGACAATTACTTTAATGTGATTGATACGTATCATCTTGTTTCCAAGAATAAAGCACACGTTTTCCCCATCTAATTCACCCCCCCCCTTTTCATATGACACAAAACTTCACACACAAAAGGTTCTGCCATTTTTTTTCTCTCACGATCAAAGAGGCCTAAGGGTGGATTGTTGTTCGTTGCTGTGGTGATCATTCGTGGTGTCTAGGGTCGATCAAGGTCGGGTGTAAACAGTTGGTGCTAAATCTTTGTTCTTGTTCCCTCTTTTCTGTCTCGTTCCCGCCCCTAAGGTACACCATCAGTTTTCTTTTGCCACAATCTATTATACATCCGAATCCATAATCAAAACTGTTAGTGCAAATATTACGATATTTAATCTATACGGTCTCGTTTGTTTTGATTGATGACAAACGTATAACTTGATACATAACGTAAAATGTACAAGTTACTTGTAATCATATTTTGTCTCAACAAACATTCAACACCTCTCAACGTCTCGAGTCATCGTATGCTACAACACAGGTTCGTACATGTTTGTTATGTAGCATTATGATCAAACCCCTTGACTAACCATTAAGAATGACTAAAATACTTTTAGGGTCTTTAAGTGTTTTAAGTGTCAAAGTGCACTTTAGGGGTCAAATAGAATAAGTGTCACATTAGGTGTCTAGATAATATTAGTAAGTTTACAATATATAAAAATGTGTCTTATAACAACATAAGTACATAAAACATTTTTAGTAACTTACTAAATATTATATAGCTAGCTAATATATTTTTCATATACAAGTAACTTATCTTTTTAAGTTAGTATATACATTTGTCTAAATGTATTTTTCATAAAATGAAAAATTATATTTGAAAATTACCTTGGTCAAATATCATTTACTAGATGTGACATTTGTGTGTTTGACTTGCCAAGAAGTTCTTACACATTTTGGAAGTATTCTTTTAAATGTGTCTTGTCACATCATGCATTCATGAATAGGGAAGTATTCTTTTAAATGTGTCTTGTCACATCATGCATTCATGAATATGTTGTGTGTTTGACTTGCCATGAAGTTCTTACACACTTTGGAAGTATCCTTTTAAATGTGTCTTGTCTTGTCAACATTAAGTTAAAAGTCTTGTCAATGTTGACTAAAATAGTAGTGGTTTAAGAACATGGTTTTTACCTTTGCTAGTTTTAAGAACATGGTTTTCTTTACTTGTTTTGCCTATAAATAGAGCAAGTTGTTTTCACTTGAAAACTTGATGAAAATCCACACACACATAGTGTAGTAGAAAACCATGTAAAAACACCCATTAGTCACCCTTTCTATAATGATCATAATGCTTCTAACATTCATCTTTGTTGTAAGCATATCATACTTCATGATCCACCAAGAAGGTTAAAAGATCTTGAAGTAATCATTCATGAAAGCATTCCAACATATGAAGATTCAAGGGCACTTGGCATCCTCTATGATTGAAGACTTCTTATTCAAGAAGTTCATGTAGATTAGTCATTTTACATCCATTAGACTTTTATGTCATGGATCATCATTATGTCATCTCAAGATAGATTAGATGGTTTATGTGTTTGTGCCATAAAACACAAGGTTTTTATGTTGGGCCACAAAACATAGCGGGAGTGGTTGTACCCTTGGTAAAGAACTCGACATCTAGCTTTGTGTCGGTAAAATTGTAAGCGACGATGGGAGTGGTTGTACCCTTGTAAAAGAACTCGACATCTAGCTTAATGTCGGTAAAAGTGTAAGCGACGATTGTAAGGTTTTCTCCGCCGAGAAGGGAGGTTGTTGATCTAGTGAAGTAACTCTCGAGTTGGGTACTCGGGGCGTGGACGTAGGGCAAGGACAAAAGAGGTCCTTGTAGCCGAACCACGATAAATACTCGTGTCGTGAATGGTTTGCACTTTCCCTTTACTTATTGCTTTGCTTTGATGTTTGCATTATGTGATTGTGTGTGTTGTGACTTGTTGTTTGTACTTGTGTGATAACATGTATTAAGTTATGTTGGTCATAAACAACAAGAAACGTCTTTCATATTACAACAAGCTAAAATGGACATTTGATACAACAAGTAGTAAAGTTTTTAAACGGTAACGTATTCACCCCCCCTCTACGTTTTCACAAAAACCTAATCTGAATACGCTATTATACATATGATATAACAATTTTGATCCTTTCAGTTTTTAGACATATGTATATATATGTATAAACCTCACAAAAATCATAAATAAGAATTCGTATAACCTATTAATCGACCTATATACTTTCTTTTTGTTTCAGCCACATCGACCCTTGGTTTAATTTTGCTTGACTCGCACTTATGTTGCAGCCCTAATTCTGTTCTATAAGCCCTAGGTTAACACATTTAATACACATTAATGGGGCCACCAAATCTGGAAACCCTAACATAACTAATTAACGAGGGCTAGGGCGTTGTTTGTAATTTTATGTGGACTGTTTTGTGTCGTCATTTTTGTATGTGTGTGGTATGTGTGTCGACTTGAAGGGTGTTAAAACATGTGTGATATTGTCTAATTGAACCTACATAAGATGTGTATTAATCGGATTTAGAAAGGATAAAGGATTGGGTCATTTTCTGTCTCACGTAATATGCTGTCCAGTTTTTGGGTCGGATTGATGGATGTCCAAACTAATGATGCCAAAGTGTTTTTGCATTATTTTTGAATCATAGCAATTGGAGGTCGGGAGGTAAGCTTTTGATTTTTGTAAGATTAAGTTTCAAAACTGAGTAATCATAAATAAGAATTCGTATAACCTGTTAATCGACCTATATACTTTCTTTTTGTTTCAGCCACATCGACCCTTGGTTTAATTTTGCTTGACTCACACATATGTTGCAGCCCTAATTCTGTTCTATAAGCCCTAGGTTAACACATTTAATACACATTAATGGGGCCACCAAATCTAGAAACCCTAACATAATTAATTAACGAGGGCTAGGGCGTTGTTTGTGATTTTATGTGGACTGTTTTGTGTCGTTATTTTCGTGTGTGCGTGTGGTATGTGTGTCGACTTGAAGGGTGTTAAAACATGTGTGATATTGTCTAATTGAACCTACATAAGATGTGCATTAATCGGATTTAGAAGGGATAAAGGATTGGGTCATTTTCTGTCTCATGTAATATGTTGTCCAGTTTTTGGGTCGGATTGATGGATGTCCAAACTAATGATGCCAACGTGTTTTTGGGTTATTTTTGAGTCTAAACATAAGTACTACTTGTCTACTTTCTAGAAATGTAAGAATCATAGCAATTGGAGGTCGGGAGGTAAGCTTTTGATTTTTATAAGATTGAGTGTCAAAGCTGTGTAATCGGGTCTGAAAATCAGTTGGAGTTTTGGATTTTTCATTTTCAAACCATAAAGAACTGAGAGCTCTCCTTTTACAGGGGTAATATTTTGGTTATGTGGGACTTCCAGGAATTTTTGTGGATTTTTCTGAAGGGTCTTGATATGTATCTTAAATGTAAACTTTCAGAGTGTTTCTGCAGTTCACTTTCTAGACTTGTTTTGATAAACGATTTTTGAAAGGGTATTTACACTTGGTAATAAATTCTAAGAAAATTCAAGTAGACTCCTTAGACATAATAGCTTCTGTGAGAATTTTGGTGAATTTTAGTTTTGAATTCTGATACACTTACAAAATTCGTTTAGTGAACCTAATTTTGTTATAAAACCAGTCATTTGAAGAACATGTATATATTTAAGAGTTATCAATAAGTATAAACCTCTAAAATGCACTTAAACATTAATTACGATATTATTGGTCACATATTAACATAATTCCAATGACGAAACCCAAATCACATTAATGAATAACGATAAGTAATTAAGAATCCGTTGTGTCGTTAAATGAGCTAATAAGTAACATTTGACCCTAACTCCTGTAGATTCGTTGAAGAAGGCGTGACGTTGTTTCCTTGTGTTCATGTTCTAGTTCACTTTCATTTCATTTTTCTAAGGTACGGATATTCTGACCTTACTCTTAAGGTTTCTCTTGATGTTGATTGAACCTTTGCCATAATTGAACCGTTGTCATTCTGAACCTTTGTTAAATTTGAACCTTTGCTTTATATGAACCTTTGATATTATAACCTTTGATATAAACTTCCATTATGAACCTTGACATGAACCTTGACATGAACCCTGATGATTTTGATGGCTCTGATTTAGCATGTTTGTATCTGTATCACTAGTCATGGGGGATCCATGACCATGTCATTGATGCACCGATGGCATGACTTACGTGTGGGTGAGTGATTTCTCACACCGTCCCATTATCTATTATGTTTGGCCACTATGATTATGATTTTCTGCAGGGGCGTATGGATATATCATAGATTTGAATCTGTATATGTATCTGGTGACTGGTACTCTGTGCAATACATGCCTTTCACATATCTGGGAGCTAGCTATCTCCAATTACTGAGGACTCCCCTCACATTACTTGGGCTATTTGAGAGGTATCTGGTTATGAGGACTGAAGATTGTTGTGACATGAGCCAGGGTTCACTTTGATTCTGTTTATGCAGGCGACTGTATAAATTCTTTTCATCTGATTCTGTTTAGTCTATACATCTGTTTTCCATTTCCTACATTATGCCTATTTATGCTCCCCATATATATATATATATATATATATATATATATATATATATATATATATATATATATATATATATATATATATATATATATATATATATATATATATATATATATATATATATATATATACATATACATCTATCATACTCCACATTACTATTTCTGTTTGTACTTGTTATATCTGTTCACTGGGCTTTTTAAGCTCAGCCGCATTTCTTTTCCTGCGGCAGGTTTTAGTGGGAAGCTGGGTTACGAGTGGAGAGTACCTTTGGACTTAGAGAACTATACCTTGATAACTGTCATGGAGTTAGAGATGATTAGAAGTGGTTTTCATTATCAGACTTAGTGTTTATGGTTGTTCTCAATTGTAACCTTGTACTTCAGTTTTCCTTTGTAACCTTTGAGATTCATTGTATTATTTAAGTTTTATGCTCGTGTTCGCTTTGATATGTCACTATAACGTAATACTTCTACCATTATCGGGTTGAAGTGTTACATTACCTTTTCGAAAGTTTAAGTACAATCCCTAAGAAAAATATTTTGTGTGGATATTTTCCTTGCTCCAAAATGAAATGACTTAAATGCCCTTTCCTTCAGTGTTTTAATTTGGGTCATTTTAGTCATTTAACATTTGAGCAAGGACGATATCTGCACCAAAGATTTCCACAAGGATGGTATTTGCACTTTTAAATACCACGGGAATTGTTTTGCAATTTATTCTTCTTTTAATGAATAAAGCATGCCATGCAAATATTGTTTATTGACTTTATGATACAAAATCTTTTCACAATCATAAAGTCATGAAGAATTATCTCTAAACTTCTTATTCTTTCACATTATTTTGGTAATTTAGAATTAAACTTTTCTATTGTATTACATCATATTATAATGTTATAATCTTACATTATGTTACATTACAATTTATTGCATTACCTTTTATTTATATCTACATTTATTGTGTTATACATTATAATATTAAGTAATATTTACGTGCAAATTGTGTCCTTGTAGTTTTAATTATTTGCACTTTATACCACTTTCAAACTTTAATTACACCTCGTGTCACTTACACACGGGTGTATAACAACACCCATCCCTTTTTGCCAATGATGGGTCAAAGATATGTGAAATGTCAAAAAGACCATCATAATTTTTCCCTTTTTAATTTTTTTTAGCCTAATGTTTGTTTCTTAACTCAAAATTTAAGATCTTCAAAAACAAATGAAGAACATTCAAAGACGCATTTAAATTTCCAGTATTTAAACTTATCTTTAAAACCACCTCTCCAAAACCTCACTTTATCTTCTCTTTTACCAAGAAAACATACATAAACACACCAACAAACACAACACTACAAACGAAGCACACTAATCATTGTATCCGACGAAAACCCGACACACTCCTATTACCACCACTACCATTGAGCCATAGATCTCGAACAATAACACATATCCCATGAATCATTACATGAGAAAAATAATCTTTATTATAATCTAAAACAACACTAAAGTGGTAGTTAATAATTGACATACTTATCACTCGAATATAAATATGCAAAATTAAGTTTGGATAAAATAATTTATATAACTTGGAAACAATAAAAAAAACGTACATATTAGTTTGACTTATAACTACCTTTAACAAATTTCGTGTTGGGTTGTCATGGAAAGATCCAAAAAGTATTACTATCCCGTTTCAAAATTATTGTATCCGGACGAAAAACACACAACTTAGAAAAAGTAAGACTGTTACACTCTTCAACCAATCAAATTTCATTCATGCCTATCAAAAATCTCATTTGATTAGTTGAACTAAGAAATGGACAATTATTTTCGAACATCTCAAAATGTAAAGGTAGACAATAATTTTAAAGTTAATGGAATACTAAATTGATTTATTATGTTTATTGATAACGTATATATAATGTAACATACCTAGAAACCGAAATTGACCCGAAGCCCACATACCGGGCTTGGGTTATTATCTCTAATAGTTTGTTGTAGTGGTGATGTAGGTGGTGTCAACAATGGTGGATGCGCGTCGGTTGTGGGTAGCCCACGATCAACCCGCTCAATATCGTTTAGTGATATGATTTTTTTATTGGGATGAATTTTTTGTATGTTTCGGATTTGGTTATGATAAATTTTAGTTTTCATTGTGATAATATTTATTGTTTCCGACGACAAAATCCAGTGGGTTATAAAATTATGTTACTCAAACAAATGGTGTTCTAATATTTTTAATAGTTGTGAAATTGATAAAACTAGGTGTATATAATTTTGTGTACAAATTAAATTGTTTTCTTGATTGATTGCGAATATTTTTAGTGTTTAATAAGATCTAAGTTTGTTGGGTTACTTCAGTACCCACGTCTCATTAAACAAAGATTTGAACACAAATTAACCTAAGTGTTAGAAAACATTAAACGCATTCAAGTCACTGAGTGAACAGTTGCTCAGTGAGTCACCTTCAGGATGCCAAGGACGAGTCTAAGAAGAAAGCCTCTCCACTCAGTGAGGCGGATCTCAGTGAGTGGCACCTTAGCCAAAGAAGAAGGTGATGGGTTCAGTGAGTGATGACAATAACTCACTGAGCCCCATGACTCCTCAACAACTAAAGATGTATGATTTGAAGACTGAAGACTGAAGGTCTGAGGACTGAAGATTAGGCGGGATTGAGAGGGAAACGTTTGAAGAGATAAGATGTGGTCCTTATCAACCTGAAGTCAAACTTTTCCTGAAAGGCAATATGTCAGGACAGTGTCATCACTGCTCCTCAGAAAGGTGTATTGTCTTATGCCCAAAATAGCTTAATGTAATAGAGACAAAATACATAAGTATTTTGTCTTCGCTAACTTAGGTCATCATTTGTCTTTATCATAACTGTTGTAAAAATACTTGTGTATAAATAGGAAACATAAGAGAGGAGTAAAAGTTGACAAGTTTGTGCAATTAATGCTTAGACATTCACAAACAACTTTTACTCCTCCAAAGAACAACCTAGTCCCTGAGATAGCTCAGTA